>CM053171.1:2230480-2291890 GCA_012977825.3 Pteromalus puparum | reverse complement strand
CGGTATTGTTATTCCTTCGTGCTGGGATTTATTTATTCATTATTTATCTTCGTCTAAACTACTGCGGGTACCCTAGCGCTGGCTTGCGAAGCGCGAACCGTACATTACACTAGATTTAATTTTAGTGCCAACAAAGTCAAGTGCCTGATTTGACGCGGTAATACGAAGTGCTGAAGAACTTGTATGGAGCTCGAATATCATTAGAATCATCACATTTACATTATGCAGCTACGACAGTCTTTATTTCGACTTTTTAAAGTAGTCATTTTTTTAATAATGCGCAAACTGTTGAGACTTGCTAACGTGCTCAGACTAGGGCTCAGGACCATGCATGCTTGCGGAGAGAGAAATAATGTGGTGACACAATATTCACAATAAATTCACTATTACTTGATAGACACCTCAGCTTTTGATGATAACCGTAGTCACTATTATGATGAGAACTATAATTAGTATAACAAAAAGTAGTCGAAACAGACAAGCTAAAACGCCGCGTTGACCCCGTGACTCGCCTCGAGTGCACAAGTTCGAACGTGAGCGCCGCTCGTCGACAGTGACGTCGGCAGGTGGCCGTCTCGCGCATAGGAGAACGGGGAGAGTTGAGTCGCGTAGTAAGCTCTGCGTTGGGTGCCGTCTCTAGGCGGGCATAACATCTGTTCGCTCATATCCAACACAACATCTTTGAACAGCAATTTTAAATCACACAATGATCGTAACAACATGATAACCAGCTCATGACGTAAGTTTTGATGTTTTGGATGTAAATGTACGTAAGCTAATTTCTCATGCGAAATTTTTCTATTCGTAAGACGACAACCCCGCAAGCACCAAGAAAATCTCGACGCGATCCTCACCAGTGGCAGCAGCATCGTTTGTCATCAGCTATTCTCGAAATAAAAGGAACAGCGTCGTCGGCAAAATCCGAGCGCTTTGAAAGCCGCGCCCGGTGGCTCACGTGATTCGGGATCGTTAGACGGGTGAGGGGGGCGGGGGACCGGTAACTATTATACATGCGCGCGCCGAGGAGAAAGGTGAAGGGACGCGCCTGCATGTGGCAAATTTAGAAGCCAAGAGAGGAGATAATTGCAGGCCGTTTCACGCGAGGTAGTAACTAACCACAATCCAGGACACGTTTATAACGGTCAGAAGAAATGCTTAGCCGCTGTATTAGCGCCATGTGAGAGCGAAGAGATGAGAGGATGAGAGAGAGACGAGGAGAGAGACGACTGAGAGAGAGGGAGAGAATGCGTTTCTCTCTGGCCTTTGAGGTAGTGCAGCTGGTCGAGTTTTCCGGTAATGGCTTTTTCGCGGAATAATGTTCAGCGCGGCGTTTTTGTACTTTAGAATTCTTTTTGGTTTTTTAAGCTGCTGATGATTTTTAGATATTCGTGAGCAGAAAAAATTTAAAGGATTTTGGTGCCGATTTTGCTTTAAGTTTGCTCATGGCTACAAGGCAATATTCAAGTAAATTATGTTGAACTGGATTAAAATTCTGCTTATGTAATCAGACTCGATGAAGAAAGTAGATACTCAAGTGTAATAGCTTATCTATTTGAACAGGTTATTACGTTGGATGTAGGATTATTGCGGCTGCAGCTGCAAACAAGTTAGTGTTGTCCTACTCTTGTGCATGTTATCCGCAGATGCCTCAAACTTTTAGTCAAAGATGATCATTTGTGCAACTCCAAAGTATTTGTTGAGTGCAATATCTTACTATCTACCTGCTGCAGTAGATTAAGAATATCTTCGAGCAATCATCAATCGTGCGTTTTAGAACTTTGTTTGGTTATTAGAATTTTAAATCTTTTTCAACCTCAAACACCCCATATGCTGTAAACGACTCCTCCATACGCGATATTCGCAATTATCCAAGTCTTGATTTGTTTGCCTCTCGAGAAAACAGATCAATAATTTATATTATAATTTCCTCGTAGCCACTAAATTCACGTCTCAATCCCATTCAACAAGTATAACAACTCCTTCTCCCTGCTCCCGATTAAAATACCCAATCCCCGATCTCAGTTGAAAAAAAAACAAAAAAACTGGGCCCGGTCGCGCACTCACTTGCTAGGCGGTGTTAGGGCGTCGAACGGGAGTGTTCTGTACAGCTAGGAAGAGGAAAAAAGAAGAAGAAGAATAGAAGAAGTGAAAGAAGAAGACAGCACGCGGTTGGAGTGTCAGTCGGACGCGTTAGCAGTTGCAGGAAGGCCGGGTTAAGGTGTCAGGACATTGAGTCCTTAATGGTGTCAATCCTGCGCGGCGTCTCGCACGGGGCAGCCCGGAGCAGCCTCCCACCCAGTCTGCGCCGACTGAGATTTCGAACAAGATTCACGGCGTGGCAGCGGTACCCATCTGCGGGCCAAGCCCACTCCGCTAGAACGGCCACACTGCGGGAGCAGCAGCCGTCTTCTCCTCCACGCGAGCGCCACCCGTGATAGCCTGGGCAGGCCCAGCGACTCCTACCCCGCAGCCGTCCCGTCCAGCCGCCCACCGCTCGAATAGCAACCGTCACGCTAAAACAACATACACGCAGCCTTGCTAAAACAGGTCCCCGCGTGCTGTCGCGGTAAAGTTTTCTCGGTACCCACTATGCATCAGCTCGGGGCTCACACGCGGAACACGGACTACTGGACTTCCGCGTGACGCCGTCGCGCCCGGCTCCCAGAGGACGGCGTAACATCGTCCAGGCGCTCGGCTGCGGGCGAAGGCTCCGCGGCCGGCTCTAGAACGCAGGAGCCCGCTGTCGACCCGCCCTGCGCCGCGCCGACCCTGAGCTCCCCCGCCTCCGGTCTTCCAGCACGAGTCCGCGAGCCAGCGGACCAAGCGAGCGAGAAGCCCAGGCAGAACCGAGCAGGCGAGCTAGCGAGCAGCCCTTGGTCAGCCGCGGCCCCCGGCCGCGGAAGACGGAGAAGCGCATGGCAACGCATTTGACCGCTGTCCGGGGTACGCCAGCCGTGCCAACACGGCGCTGGCCTCAGTGCAGGCGGAGTCGGGCGGCCCTGGGATGGCGTACCCAGCGCCGGCCGCGGCACTCAGCAGGCACTCGCCCTTCGCCTCGGCCACCGCCAGCGCCGCGCTCGCCGCGGCCACCACCACCTCCACGGGCTCGAGCGGCGCCAGTAGCGCCAGCAGCTCGGCCAGCTCCAGCGGCAACCCGAACGGCCGACTGCCTGCGCCCGCGGCCCCCAGGCCCACGGACTTTAGCGTCTCCTCGCTCCTCACCGCCGCCTCGGTCTCCTCGGCCCAGTCGCAGGGCAGCGCCTCGCCGCCCGCCGGCGGCCCGGGCAGTCCCGCGGCCGCGCCTGAAACCCCGCCGCCGACTTCAAGGGGCCAGGACCTTTCAGCCAACTCCTCAACGCACGCGGCAGCGGCCGCCAGCTACTTCGGGGCCGCGGCTCTCGCCGCCGCGGGCTTCTACAATCCCGGAGCCCACCTGCCGCCCGCGGGCTCGCCCAACGCCTCGCACCATCTCTCCGGCAAGGGCATCCTCGGGGGCTCGCACCACCATCCGCAGTTCAGCCCCCAGGGCATCGGTCCACCAGGTAAGTGCTCTCACATATCCTCTATACACTATCGTGCGCTTGGTATTCGAGACGGAGCCGGCCGCTACTGCCCCATTGACAAGGCTAATCGGCGCCGAAGAGTCGGTTCGCGGCCGTAAAAATCGCCATTACGCCTGGTTCTCTCGAGATTTTTTGACAATCTAGGCACGCAGCCTCGGCGCGGCTACCGTTTGTTGCGTGCTCGTTAGAAGTGGACGTCGTTTTTTACACGCCTGTGTACCTCTGCAGGTTTCTTAAAATTCCGGGCCCTCTTGCTCACGAAAAAAGCTGGACGTTTCAATAAGCACGCTTGCCGAATGCTCAATCGGACTCGCGTGTGAATACGCATATTTCGCGGGTTCCCAAATTTATGTACGTGCGAATTGACGCCCGTGTGAGTCTCTAGCCAGCGATTGTCATTTTGTTTTGTTTTGTTTTTTTTTTTTTTTTTATCGAGGGACGCTGTTTTCGTTCGTCGCTGGAAACGCGCGTTTTTGCGCCTCGAAAACGAGTTTGCAACTGACGGAGATAAGCGAGTAGTCACTTTCTATTACGGAAAATTCACTGGTAATTGGAGGAAAAAAAAAATACCGCGAAATTGATTGCTCCTCGCTGCTGCACAAGAGCACCTTTGTCTCCTCCAGACGCGATTTTGAATACCAAGTAGCAAAAAGTTCCGTCTCGTTGCTTGGACGGGCAAATTTATCGCTCATCGGGAATTGATTGACGCTCGAAAGAAATCGTGAAGCTCATTGAACGCGTAAATCAGAGAGAAACGCTTATTCATAAAGTCGAAAAAAATAATTGCATGAGGCCGTAAAGCTGGCTTTTTATTAGATAAGCGCTGCGAAATTCCTCGATCGTCGTAAAAAGCCGATCGTTTAACTACGGGAAACTATATCGAAATCACAGCGATTTCCCCGCGTGCCTTGGTTTATACAATGGAATATCCGTATTAGAGTCCGATATTTAGCAAATCACGACGACGGATGTAAAAATATAGCAAACGTCACGACAACGCAAGCGTCGCCGATGTGACGAGAAGCAGCGCGTGTATATAACGCGAGCGAAAAACAAAATCTATTTAGAGCCGCAAATCAATTTTGTGTTTAGAAAGCAACGACGATAGTGCGCGTCAATTTTTTTTTTCGAGCGCACGTGTCGTTCTTATCAGCTCGTATTACGCATAGGAAAAAAAAAATTGATAGTTCGAAAATAGCGAGAAATCGCCAGCTCATTATCGCTCGCTAGTGTCACAACGACGATAAGGCAATGGTTCTCACGCGCTATACTCTCAAAACTCATTCCTTAATCCTTCCATAATAATATAAGCGAATGAATCTGTCCGGCGGAAAAATCCTCGCGAGTATACATAAAGACCATCCGCAAGTCCTCGGTGACGGCAGCAGCAGTAGCATTGCGGTGATTAATCTTGCCAAGGGCACATGTATGTTCTGCCCGCTTGCAGTATAGTCTCTTCTCGCGCGCTTGGCCAGGCGAGAGAAAACGCTCGGCGCATTCGGAATGCGCTCCCGTACGTAATTCTCGCTGCCGTGCTTGTGCATTGCCGACGCCGCTATAAACAAAAGCGAGAGAAAAAAAAATGCTCACGACGAATAAGGCACCGCAGCAATTCCACCGCTGCACATTCACAATCGCGCGTCACCATTCGTATTCCCGATATCTCTGTCCTCTTCTATAAGAGAGAGCGAGAGGCGATGCATTTGTGCGCTCGCGAATATCGAGAGCGGAGCAATCGAGGCAGAAATGCCGAGCGATCGCGGCCGATTTCCTCCGCGAGAGAGAAAGAGAGAGGGAGAGAAGAAGAAGAAGAAGACAGTTGGACCGAGCGTTCGATTGAAAATCCCAGAACATCGCGCTATAGAGACGCTTCGCGGCGGGCTGTGACACGCGTCTAATTTGTTATTCACCGTTCCTCCGTAGTCGCTGCCGAGGGAGAGAAAACGAGGGAATCGAGAGCATCGATGCCGGTTATTTCTGCACTACCGAGGCTGCTACTGTCCTTTTGAATCTTTATTTTCGCGAGAGAGGGCCGATTACGCGTGGTGTTTATCGAGACGGGCTGTTTTTTTTTCTCTTCGCAATTGCGAATAGTGCAGCGGCCGAGTGATAAAGGGGCTTCTTCTTCTTCTTCTCGGCTTTGTCGAATATTTTACTACCGAACGTTTAGCTGCGCGCGGGATGAAAGTTTGGAGGCCAAGAGAGCATTGTACCTAATTGCGAGAGAGAACTTTTCTCGAGTCCAAACAAAATACACCGCGAAAGAGTTTCTCAACTCTGTATATATACACAAAGTTGCCTCGAAGCCGTCTAATCGTTTTCCGATACTTCTCTCGGGCGAATAATCATCGGAGCAAAATTTCAAAGTTTTGACAAGTGTGTCACTGTATCGATATACTCAATTCCCGTGTATACAATATCCGCACGGGGTTAAGAGATTAAAATTCTCAAGACGCGCTCGTGTACACACAGTCGCGGCTGGAGGAGTTGTACCACGTGAATCACTCTCTCGCGGCTCTCACGATATTATTCCGATGCGTCAGTATAGTCCGTGTATAAATTACCGCGCGGGGATATGATAATCGTTGCCTAGACGTCGGCGTTGTGTTTAGCTACGATTTTTCGATTCATAATACCGCGCGATTATTTATCGACTTGCTCGGATCTCTCTCTCCCTTGCTCTGCCACACTTTTCTATTACATCGCGGCAATTTTCTCAGAGCGAGCGAGTTTTTTCTCCAGCTAATGTCTGATTAATGGAAATGTGCGTCGTTGATTTGTGATTACGAGCCGCTCGCTTTATTTCCGAAGCAGGAAATCGATCTGGTATAGGCTTTTTTTCGTATATACTTTGCTACATCGAGACTGCACGGCATATACGATTTTGTGCAATATTCGTGGGAGAGTAAAATTAGAACAAGCTCGGGCTTGTGACTCTGAACGAGAGCAAAAAATTTTTTATCTTTACGATTAAAATAACCTTGATTCGCGGAGGTCGGAGAATCGAAATTTCGGAATGCCTTTGTGCGCTCTCTCGCAGTAAACATTGATAGAGCATCAAAAGCGAAAATTTAATTTGCACTATGTGCATATAATATACAGGCAGCGAAACGCTGAAAGTCAGCTGACAGTGATAAACACTAGCGCGAATTTCAGGTTAGGCTGCGTGCAAGCTATATACGCACATACACATATTGATCTCGACTCTTTTAGGTTATGTGTCGAGTGCATCAGCACATAAACTTGTGTACACAGATTCTTAGAACTTTATATTCTCAAACAGAGTGCACTCACCGACGATATATGCAAAAGTGAAAATTGCCAACAAACGTGTATCAATATTTACGGTGAAACCACTGCATCGACGCTAGGCTCGTTATCGTCGTGTATTTTATATACAGTTGCATTTTCGTATACAACAGCTCACAGATTACCGTCGTTGTATTTGTGATTTCTCGAATCTTCCTTGAATAAAGCATAGCTCGCCCGAAACAATGATAGCGAAGAAAAAGAAAAAAAAAATCGCTCGCGCGACGCTCGTGTACACGCATATATAGCTCGCTGATCATCGAGGTCACGCCTGCGCCGCCGAGACAACAATCGCCGAATATATCGTTTGAACGCGTTTTGTATAAACTAGCGCCTTGGCATCGAAACAACAAGCTTGACTTTTCCTCGAAAGATTACGCAATTTCGATGAATACATATATCGCGGCTCGTCGCGCGAAATTGTCCGCTTGTCACTCACTTGTTTTTCTTTCGACAGTTACAAAGTGAAAATGATTTTTGTATACAACTATCAATCAACATTAAACCTGGCGCCCGCGTGGCTTTTTAATTTTTCCAAGTTGGACCTCCTATCTTCCTACGAGGCTCATCGTCGGACAGATGGCTGTGAGATTTTAATTTATGAAAGGTCATATATTTCCCGGTGAATCAGTTATGGTGATTTATAACTTTCGTTCCCAATAACTAATCTCCGAATATTGCGTCACGCGCGTTCTCGGGCTAGTTTCTATGTATACATTTGCCTGTTTCATTATCCGGCAATTAGTTGATCCGATTTAACGTGACTGTCCTATATTCTCTTAATTGATTTCAAAAGCTCGACGCGCTCGATATTTTTAATCCCACTCGGCATCGAAAAAGTATTATGTATAACGCGATCAGAGAGTACACGGTAAATCAGTCTTATCATCTGGCAACTCCATCGCGCGTATCACCTCGTGGGCTAATTGCACGGCACACCTATCCCAAAAATCTGCAACAAACGCTCACACAGCTACCACTTGTGTCCTTTATCGCATAAAACGCCTCTGAAAGGCTCTCGTTGCACGCGTCTGGTTAGCCAATTAAAACTGCTAATTGCCGCTTAAACGTCAGTCGCTGGCCGATAATCGCCGGGCCAGAAGATAGCATACTAAAGGCCGCCCACCTATTCATATATACATATTGTAATACTATATAGACACGTAACGCTTGCAACAAAGACCAGTGATCTGAATGCCGAACGAAAGATAGATCTGTGTCGTGCACACACGCAATATTATACCTGGACGCTTGCATGCGCAGTTTTATCAGCGGTCCGCGTCGCTGTCTATATCTATACATCCATCTCTCTTCTCTTTTGATCGCGAACGCTGGCGCTCTATATAGCTGCAGCAACGAGCGGTGCGGTTATATAGCGCGCACGTTGCACGTGGAGTAGCAGTGGCGGCAGCCTTTTTCCTAATGAGGGCCGCCTAGTGCGCTCAAGCTGGCCGCGGTAAGTCTTTTTAACGCGATAATTATAAATTATCGGGCACGCGGATCGTTTTGCTTGACTGGCTCTCGCGCGCGGGCTTAGAGATACACTTTCAGAGCTGGATGGTTAATAAGCCGGCCGAGCGTCTATTGATCTTAATTAAAACTAGCTTTTGTAATATCCTCCCTTCTCTTTCACCGACAGTAACGTATCTATATGATTGACTTTTTTTTTCAACACTCGAGAGTTGCAACGGATCCACCCATCGTCGAGGTGATTTCGAAAGCACGAGCGCGTGAGCCGATTTCCGCGAACAATCGAGCGAGTATACAGTAGCGGAACATTCGACGATATCCCATTTGAATTGTCGAGCGAGGCTAGCAGACGCTAGGCCAGGCCTCGTACGCTCAAGACAATTGCTGTCATAGATTGCTCTATTGACCCACGGGCGAGTGCGTCAATTCTATTTTTAAGCGCTAGTCGCCTGCACAGTCTGCAGTGGACGATCGAGTCGAGGTACGGGAGAGAGAGTGAGCTGCGGTTTAGAGCTAAAAACTCGGTATAATTGTTTGCGCGCGCGGGCAATTAGCCGCGTATGCGAAAGAGAGAGCTATACTGCGCCTTTGTATAGCAGCCGCCCTTTCTCTCGCTATACGCACTTGCTTTCGGTTTTCGACCGGATTTTCGGCGCTTTATCGGTAATCAGAGCTGAAGCTTTTATGTGCCACTGATGATGTTCAACTGATGCTGCTGCTTCAGCGGATTAAAAATTAAACTCGAAAACAGTTATTACGCGTAATGAAGCAGCGGCTGCTCTGAAAAATCAAGCCGACAGCTAAAAATTCGTGTACTCTCTTAAAACAATAAAAATCTCCGGGCTCATTCAGTAAATTATTCTTTCATCGTTCCGTTTGATCCGCTCTTTATTCGTGCCGCCGCCGCATAACCGCATTTACTTTTGGACTCTTTGAAGAACATCGGACTTGCGCTATATACTCCGGGCCATTAAAAGCCCGCGCGCCTTCGCCGTCGTATGCGCTGCGCTGCTCTCCGAGACAAAGGAGATTTTTCGGCGACGTTTCATTCATGCGCTCTTTCTTCTGTCTCTCTCGTTTTTTTCGCATCTCGTCGTCGTCGTCGTCGTCGTCGTCGTCGCTGTTGTAGAGACGGAAACGAAGGAAGAAGGAGTAAGCTATGGTATATAAGGAGAGGACTCGGCTTTTCTAACCTCGGCTATAGATAGAGATCTTGATGGGTTATACGTGCGAGCGAAATTCGCGGTTTTTCGCCGAAGGAACCATTCATGACTTGCCTCGTCTCGGGACGAATTAAAAAGTCAGCGCACGGCTCGAGACACTTTCGCGAGGAGGATTCCGAGAGATATGAGTTATATGCGCGAGCAGGTCGGGTTCATTCATATAACCTGATTGTCTTCTACTCTTTCGACTCTCTGCTTCTTCCTTTTTTTCATTCAGCTTTTCGTTAGCTAAGCCGAGCACGAAACCGAAAAACGAGTCTCGGTTTGTTGAATGAAATCTCGACTCGTACGTTCTCGGAATTATTAAATTTATCGTGCGTATCATAGTGTACACGTATCAAAATGCCTGTATACTGTTATTAACGACAGCTTTTTGGGTCAGATTCGAGCAATCCTATAGCTCCCGAACTCTATTTCGAGCCGCGCGCGTGGCATTTTAATTTGTTTTTATTTTCAAACGGAAACATTGCGCGGACAAGCGGCTCTTCTTGAATGAAATCTGGTTTTTATCGGCGGGATGTTATATGGCTACCGGAATGGAAATTTCGAGGTGGTTACGCTTTTATTTTTAAAACGCTCAGATATTCCGGACGCGCTGCGAGATTATTTTATTGCAAGCCCGCGCCTTTCACATACCAAGTTGTCGTCGAACGAATAAAAACCGCTTAAGCGTTTCTCTCGTGATATCGTTTGTTTACCTCGAAACGAACCTTATGTATACCAAACGCACGTAGCTTCGAATTTCGATCGAAATTTTTAAACGATATTAATAAACATTGAAATTTCCAGGATTGGGACTGGGTCCACAAACGACCGAAGAGGCGCACGCAGTGTTGGCCGCAGCGGCAGCGGCTGCGCTTCACCACCATCATCAGGGCGCGGCAGCGGGTGGGCCCGGCGGAATGAGGCCCCTCAGGCCGCCGTTGCCACCGGGTATGTTGCACAGCTCGCCTCATCCTCTGGCCGGTCACCACCCGCTTGCCGGACCACACCCGCATTTGGTGCCACCGCATCCGGAAGACGACGGTATCGTCGACGACCCCAAGGTCACCCTTGAGGGCAAGGAACTCTGGGAGAAGTTCCACAAGCTCGGCACTGAGATGGTCATTACCAAGAGCGGCCGGTAAGTGTCTTTTTTAAAGCAGTTTAAATGCGTTATGTATTTGGTTAAAAATTAACAAAAATATTTTGACAACACGGAGAGGTATACTAAATTTTATAAATAACGCAACGCGGTCGGCCAAAGTTGCACGCACGTCATCCCGCTGCCAGCAGGCGGTTTTGAAAATAATCTCTTCCTTACACCAGCTCGCTAATATACCCAGGGCTATCGGATTTTCAAATCGCGCGCTCTAACAAGAGCCAACTCTCGGAGGCCCTTAATTCATTCCACACATATACACATATGCACAAAGAGACAGCGCGCGAGGCGCGACTTTTCCCGAATCTATTTTCGCACCAGACGACGATCTTTATCGCCACGCGCTCACGTCAATTCGGCGAGAAAATCTCTCATCTCTCTCTCTCTAGCGTATTCATTCTCTCGCTGTTTATATATAAGCGCGAGCGTAGAGATAGCCTCCTCTCAGATTGTGGTTTCTAAAGTTTCGAGCGGAATGCAGTATTATTCTTGCACGCAATTATGCTCTCGCTCTCTCGACAATACTATTTTGAAAAGTTAATTTTCCAAGCTGAGGTGAAAGTTTTTTTTCTCTCTCTCTCCCTCTCGCCTCGTTGTCGTTTCTCAAGATGCCAGCGAAAATATTCACTCGACTGTCATTGGAATTACACAGGAAATTTGTAAAAATCAAATAAACCCTCGCTGTAAGTATATAGAGGCTGTATGTGCAGTAGCAGCAGCAGCGGCAGCAACAGCACTCACACCCTCAACACGACGCGTGCACCGGTCGATAAGCGTATCGGAATCGCGTTGCGCGGCTCTTGCCTTATCCCTCCCTCCCATCGACACATGCATGGCACGCGGATGAAAAGTTCGCCTGCAACTCGCGAGGGCACTCCCCCGCTGTGTTACCACGCGCACACATAACCTACCCTCGTGTGTATATACGTATACTGCCGATAAGCGTTGTACACTGTGTACATGTATATGTACAGTACCTTCTCTCTCTCTCTCTCCTGCGAATTTTCCATCTGATGCCAGTGTCATCGCAACGACGTTGTGTATAGGTTTATTATCGAGATGTCGGGAAAGGTATGCGATATACTCGGGTGTGCCCGTGTGCAGTGGCGGAAATTACGCAACAAGCTAGCGATGAGTGAAAAAAACATTCCAAAAATTTGAGATTCAAATGACCGACACAAAGCGGCAATCGTCACACGCCTCGCGGCCAGATTAGGCGTCAATTCCCGCGTCGAGAGCACGAACAAGAACTTTCCGCCCGTGCGAACTCGACAATAGAGCCGCCACTACCTTCACCCTAATTAACATACATTACAATTGACGTTGTCAATCGGTAAGTTCGCGCGCATTTCAACGCTGTCCTCCGCAAAGTCGTGATGAAAAAATAATGTTTTTTCTTAGCTCGTATACGCTGGTAGATTGAAATTAATTGTACTTTCGAGAGTTGAAAAGCCGCACGAATTTTCAAGCTCGCGTGATCCGTGCCATATTAGATGGCAATCTGAAAAATTTTAGAGCTCTCTCTCTCTGCCGTGTTTATAAATATGTGGAGCTTTGTGCCTTGTATATAATATAAGAAGCAACGTACAGCTGTAAGTCATCGATGACTCGGAGGCCTGTAATTTATTCTTTAAAGATACTTACCGCTGTTAGCTAGTCTTATTGTGCTCGAACGGCGTTTCTTAGCTCGTGAATAAAATATGCCCCATGAAACTTTGATGTGGCTGATCGGCACTTGTTTCCCCGCATATGCACAATATGCGCTCTGATCGAAGCGACTATTTACGCCTGTATCCAGAGACAGGTGTAAAAATAAACGCGTGTATAGCTTACCTCTCGTGTATTATATAAAGAAACTTAGGAGTATAATAGCGTCCAGAAGAATCTCCGGCGATGATATAAGTATAGCTACATAGATAAAATAAACAAATTCAGACACGTATCCCGTATCATCCAGCCGGCGACCACCACGTACTACACACACGCGGAACTTACTTACTTACTTACATACTTACGGTTATACACTTACCTTGACTAGCTCCTCACCCTTCGGTATATGAACTAGCTACTCGAAGAAAAGGGTGCAGTGCTGCGCGTTCATATTTAATGCGCATCGCATGCGCGCAACTTCTGCGTGCGCCGGCGATCAAACTTTTTCCGCGCCTCGTGTGCGTGAGTTTGCTATAACCCCTCGACGGACTATAATGCGCGCGCTTTCGATCGCGATTTCAGGAGATTGTTGTCGAGCTGATTTGTTTGAGTCTGGGATTAATCAGCGATCATCGATTTCGATTCCAGAGAGCTATTCGTAAAACGCGACAACAAAAGACGCGAACAAGAAAGTGTCTATTTCGAAGGTGTATATATATATAACACACATTTGCGCGGGGGAGCAGCAGACATATATAGATGCTTATCGCTGCGCAGCAGCTCGTGTGCCTTTATACGTATACACGTACTACACTTCCGCGCGGCTTGGATAGAAAAAGCCAGTGTTGCGTGTTTACCATGGGAATCTTATGTGGAATTATATTAGCCTCGTGAATTCGCGATACAGGCGCTCTTAATGTGCGCGGATAGACTTTACGAGCAGTTGGGTATTATACACGGATACTCTGCGAATAAAAGTCCGCAGTAAAGATGAGGTGTCGGTTACGGCTGACTCTAGAATTTTTACACACTTTGTGCTGAGAGTCACGGCTGATCCGAAAATGTTTATTTATAGGCTCTATATCTCGAGTTTTATATCGCGTATATACGGTTATAAAAGCGAGAAATAACTGCGCGCGAGACCGAAGCCCCGCATCGGCAAGTTATAATACGCCGAAAGCTCGATCCGTTAATTACGGTTATACCCTGATGCTCCTCTCGTATATATGATCTGCTCGCCGGAGATGGGAATCTGTATTAATTAAATAAACGCGTTGTGTCTGTGTGTGGCTTTGCTCGTGACACTTTTGCACGCGAAACTCATATTTATGCGGGCCGACACGGCGGTCTCTGCTGAAATTATGAAAAGGTTGATTTACGAGTTCTGCTCGCAGTTATTCGGAAATTCTGAATAAAACGATGATTTTTCAAAGACGATGTTCGAGGATAACTTTATCGACAGTCGCTGCTAGCGAAAAGGAGAAATTAAAAGCCCAACGACATAATCGCTGCCTCGGAAATTTCAAGTATAAATCAATCGGCCTCGCGATCACTCGTGTGAAAAATGGAAGAAAATCCTGGCAAGTATATGTGTGGTTTATTTAATCGCGTAGAGGCTCTGCCTGGAAATCGCTCTAAATCAATCCGTATCCGTTAAATCGGCCCTCCAACAACTACTCTCTCCACCTCCTCTCGATAGATATAGCTAGCCCCTACTCGATGAAGAGCCGAGAAGACGAAGAAGAAGCAGAAGAAGAAGGAGAGAAGAGAGAGAGAGAGAGAGAGAGAGAGAGAGAGAAGTGGCCGAGCCTTGGGCTTCTCTCCGGGAGAGAAATCGCCTATCTCGTAGCATAACAACAGTGGTCGATAATTACACGGCTCGAAATTACGCGGGCGCGCGAGCGAGAGAGCGAGAGAGTTGCTGCACGGCTCCGTCGTCGTGTGGTCTACGTCTCAATATGCTGCTGCTGCTGCAGCTTTTTCTCTCGCTCCTTTTTTCTCGCGTATACTCATTCAGCTTCTCTCTCTCTCTGCTATATGCAGCGCTGCTGCTGCTGCTGCACCCACGTATTTTCTCGTAAATATCGCCGGAATCGTCCACCGCTGCATCGAATCGACAATGCGTATGGACATAAACAATTTTCGCCAGCTAATTCATAGTCCGAGCCGTTCGCACGTCTCAATACACGGACGGCCCAGTGAGATCGCCGGAGGTATATATATACGTATATATGCGTACACGCTCACGCACACTTACGGGGGTTGTGAGCGGCGACGGTGAGAGAGGAAGGGGTAAATAATGCAGCAACTCGGTGCTGCAGCGACTGTACGCACGGAAGAAAGAGAGAGAGAGAGAGAGGAGGAAGTCGACCGGAGGAAAAAAAGTGAGCGAGAAAGAGAGACGAGCTGGCTTAAGTATGGGGCCGAGTTAACGATGTTTGTTTTATACATTGGCAGTCTCTTCGAACCTGTAATCTTTCTAAACGAGATATTACCGGCCGGGAGAGAAAGAGAGGATGAGCGCAGGAGAAAGAGAGAAAGAGAGAAGAGAGAGCGATGCGAAACCCCATACCACACACACGGTTATAACGCGAGCACGGAGGGGACTGCTGGGCCCTCGGGCCCAAAATTGCACCCTCCTTCTTCTCCTTTTGCTGCCGTTGCTGCTGCTGCTGCTGCTGCCGCTGCTGCTGCTCTCATTTGGATGTGTGTGTGTGCGCGCCTCACGGGTACTTAAATTACCGAGCGCGAAAGAAGCTGCGGGACGGAGCAGTTTGCTTGCTCGAGGAAGACGAGGGAGAGGAGAGAGTCAAGAATGCTGGATAGAGATATTTAGGCTTCTGTTTTGAAAAACGAGCGGACGAAATTCCTTGCTCCTCGTTGCTCCTTTTATCGTTGCTTATGTTATTATTAATCAGCTGGGAAGAGAAGGAAGTTTTGGAATAAGGATGGAAAATGAAAACCTAAAAGTAAACTACGCGCTGAGCCTCGGCATACTCCCGTGTAATGCGATTAAACGCCGAGAGCCCGGATTTTTCGAGGCAAATCACTTGAGGAGCATCTCCGACGAGAAGCGTATAATCGAATCAGCGATTCATTGAACGCAACGGCTAAGCGGATATACGCGCGGTTAATGGTCATAATAGTTGCTGTTTATAAATGCTCTTCGTCTTTTTTCCCTTTCCACGGAGGCGCCTCTAGGTCGGGACACGCGAGCGTCTGACGTGTCATTATCGGGTGAGAAAATATTAAAGAGCTGTAGGATGATGATGATGATGATGATGATTCGTGCGTGCGGGTATAATATGAGCGTAAACCGATATGCGGCTGCGTTAAAAATTTAAAATCTCTCTTCGTCCGTCGGTCTGGCTATGCTAGGCTCGTTATTTAAATTTCTATGTGATAATAATCTGTAATCCACGTTACTTATATTAGTCGGAGCGCCAAGTCAGTGTATAACAGTTTTGGACTGTCCTTTCCCCCACCGTTTGAACTGTTTGGCTCTGTCTCTGGCTAGCGGCGATAGGTGGCGCATAGGTGTTTTTCTATAACCTTCATCGAAATTTTCGGACCAAGTGTAGATATAGAGGTATGTCACCTGTGTCAAAACTGTCTTTCAGAGCCTACTGCTTGGGTCGCTCAAGCTATAACTCCCTGAGTCTACTATATTAGATTTCTATGAAACGGTATGAGAGATACACCATATACACTCTCATACAATGTATACACAAGCACTTGGCAAAATTATACAATGTCTTTAACTATACCATCAAACCTCTAGGCACCGCACACAAAAGAAGATAGCCGCTGATCGTCAATAGCATTGAATTTTTTACCATCCAATATACACAATGACGTAGGTCTATATGCATCGTATACAGCGCATGACTCGTATCACACACAACGCGCATGTCGAACTTTGTTCCAGTTTTACCTTCGGCTCGCGCGGCCACACACTGCAGCAGCAACAGCAGAAGCATGACTCTTTACGCCGTTTCGCGCTTTCAACCCTTTCCCCGGATACACGCTACAGCCACACGCACTTTTCTCTCTCTCTCCCGCGTTTCTTTTTTTCCCTCTCCGGCAAGGGTAAAAGTCGCTCCGGCAAGGCAATCGCGAGTTGCTCCGCTCTCCCCAGGGTCGTCGCGCTTCTATGTGTATGTATATGCGCGAGCAGTGGTTAGACCCGCCGTAATTAGCCGTAGAGTCGTCGTCGTCGTCGTGACGACTGAAAGAGAATAAGAGAGAGGAGAGAATCTTTTTTTTTCGCAGATACTGCAGAGATCGGCCTGTGTGCTTCGAAAAATTCGAAAACAGTATACACCCCCGTACACGGGTGAACATAAATATTTCACCCTTGGAACTCTTCAGCATATAGCGAGTCTCTTAAGCATTCCCTTCGATCCATTCTAATACTCGCGGTGCTACTGCTTTTAGGAACCGCGACGACGCGATTCTTGAGATCCCCGGGGAATTTGCTCGCGGCTGTGTATACTCAACTTTCTTGACTCTCCGCGTGGAGCCTCTTTTATTTGGGTTATAACGCCTGCTGTCTAGAATATCGCGCGTTATCGTGTGTTTTCGCGTTACGCAGACGTCCGATGATTTAAAGCTAGGCTCAAAAGTGTCTTGAAGCTGTAGACGCACACTTTTGTTTCCTTCCCTCATCCACTTTGCCGTCGTAATACGCACTTTTCTCGCGTCTCCAAGACTTTCTTTAACCGAGAAAATTCCAGCCAAGGAAGTCGGCTTTTATTTCCGGACACGCGCGATAATACGCGACTCCGCTTTTAATTAAGCCGCTCAACGCCGTCAAGTGAGCAGGACAGTCTCTTATAGTTTATACTTATTATATAGGCGCTCGAATTTTGTTTAATTACGCTAACAGCCGCGACGACGCGTCACTATCGCGTTAAGGGAGTAGTGCAGAGTCGCTTGCATTGTTACCGCATAAAAAAAAAAACCATTTTCACTTGTTTCGACTTCGAAGAAGAAGCAGCCTGTACAGCGACATACGGGCCGGAGAAATCTCGGTTCGGCGCACGCGCTTACAGCGAAAAATCATTTTGCTCTTGGAATTATGCTGCTCGGGGATCGTCATTGTTCTCGAGGCGTAAAAAGGGACGCTCCAGCTCGCACTTAGTATTTCGCCCCCACATCTCGCTCAACCCTTATCTCGGGCACATTTTAACGCGTTTCAAGGCTACAATACGTATGCGAGCATTGCTCTCGCAGTGTATGTATATACGCGTATCAAGTTCACGGCTCTTTTGTATTTTCTCGTGTCGATAATTAGCTGCGTTTTCTCGTCTGTTTTGTTTTGTTTTTTTGTTTTTTTTTTCAAAAAACCGCGCGTGCACGAGCGATAAATATTCATTTTTTTTCCTCACCTGCAGTCAGCTCTTTGAACCGAAGAAACACGAGGCCCGATAATTTCGCATTTTTCGAGCTACTCCTTCGAACGATACGATGCCTGGAAATAAAAAGCGCGTATGTAAATTAACTCGTACTTTCTCGCCTCACACGCGACGATGAGACGTGCCAAGTACCAAGAGAGAGAGAGAGAGATGGTGTATTATAACGCTTGTATCCTCGAGGGATGGGTTTTCGAAATTACATACACACATACAGGCCCATGATATGACGCACACGTATCTATATCGTGCCGCGAACGAATTATCGAATTATCGCGGGGACGTCGAAAGTGACGAGTGTGTGGTTAACACTATCTTCGTTTTTCGGGGGGCTACTCGTATTTCTATAATGTATGCGCGCGTGTACGCCTCGAGAATTTTAATTATACTGTACAGGTCAGTCGAGTGCAGAAGACAGCTGGAATTTAGGAAAAATTTAATTAATATAACGTGGCAATTAAAGCCGAGCCCCGTTTATACTTTTCGAGTTTAATTACATTTCGAACACGCGTTCTCTCGCGCTAATGAAGGCTCTATCCACACACACACACCTCGCACAATTGAACGGATACTCCTTAAATGGGCATTAAACGAAGCGAATTGAAATGACTCGCTACTCGCGAGGCGTGTTAATTTATTACACATAGCCCTCGCGCTCTTTCCCCAGCCAAGGAATATAATAACGCTGCAGCTTATAATATTATCTATATGAAATATTCTCCAAGGCGGCTTTATATTACTCGGCATCTACAGCGTGTTCTAGCATAATGCGGAATTACATCAACTCTAACGAGACACTCTCATCGGCACAGGTGAGAACGCGATAATTAGATTAACCGCGGTGTCTCCTCTCTGTCTCTGTATACATGTAACAACAATGTAGAAAATCGAGCTCTCGAACGTTTTACCTTGTTTATTGTTATGACGCACCGGCGATACCGCCGTCATGTTTACGTTCGTATTTGCGCAGCGCTCGACATGCATATACGTCAGCTGCACCGAACAAACAATAACTTGCCGAGTTATGAATGGCACCTATAACGTAAACTATATAAGCTTTAACGACTGTATAACAATAAAAATCCAACACGTGCGCATGTTCGCTTTAAAAAAAAAATTCGCGAAATTCCCTCGGTTCGGTCATCTATGAACTGAGCTCTATATAGCTGCGGATAAGGAGGCGCTATAATTACACACACATACACAGACACGCACATATTCGCACGGGTAATTAATCGGAGGTGAGTGTGCAGAGAGAGAGAGAGAGAGAGAGAGAGAGAGAGAGAGAGCGCATGCGCGCCTACCATCAAGGGAAGTCGCGAGACGATGACTTGGGCCGATAAGACTAACAAGTGCGCGCGTGTGTGTTTTCTTGACGCCGCGGGTGATAGGAGCGCGAAAAAGGTGGAAAACGACTACGAGCAGCGCGTCAGTACGGTCTTCTTATCGCGCGAGTGTGAGCTAAGAGTCGGTTTGGATTTAGTTGTTGGCCGAGAACTGACAGGTCTATGCACGAAAGAAGAATAGAAAGCGTATGGATTAATTATTAGTTGCAGGTGGAATGTATAACGTTCTGCTGTGTATGAATGAATTAGTTGTGGCTGCTTTTTTTTATGAGCTCGTTGAAAGTAGTTTTTCGTTTTATAGCTCAGGCATTCAATGTGGAAAGCTACTAAAAAAATTGTGATGCTTTGTTGAATGCAACATACATTGATAATTGTTCCTACGCTGATCCGTTCTAAAGTGTTTTTATAATGCAACGCAGCAGCAGACTTAGACCTGTTGCATTTCGCCGGCGTCCTTCGCTCCGATTCGCGAATTATTTTCTTTATTTACTTTTTCATGCGCTGGATTAATGACAGGTAAATATGGGTTTGCGCGCTCGTGCGGTGAAGTGAGTTTCGTTATTAAAATAAAGCGAAACCGTCATGGTCTGTCGAACAATAAACAGCGAGATAAGTAATTTTCGTAATTAGCCAGCTGAAGTGCTTGCAAATTGCAAAGATTTTTCCTCGGTTAAATGAAGAGATTATTTATCGCATCGTTTAGACGCGTTGGTTAGTTTTTTTCAAACAAGCACCGTTATACGGCCGCAAGTCATCCATTTTTTTTATCTTAAAAGTCACTTTGTTCGATTGACTTGGTTTCGGTGTGTAAGACACGATGTCCATCACCACGTGACTGACGTTTGACCCGACGATCGACCTACATTAATCTCGTTACCTATACCCACACCCTGATATTATAAGCTCGCCTAAGTTCGTTTGACTAATGACTCCGGTTCGACACTGTGCTTCCCCGAAAAGCAGCGTTTCACATCTTGATATTTGAAGCTAGTGAAAAAAAACGGGGATAATTATTGTTTCACTTCCAAGAAAGCCGATAAGAACAATTTTTTAATTCAATCCCATTACGCCTAATTTGATAAAATTGAACGATCCTCTAGACTGATAGTAATTAATTAAAAAAATGAAAAGCTTGTTGTACGAAACGATCCCCGTTTATGATTCTCTCTCTCTCTCTCTCTCTCTCTCTCTTTGGGTGTCGCGCGAATTTATTACGCTCGCATCCTCTGGCGAGCGCCTGCGGCGTCATTTGCCTTGTAAATCCTTTCTCTCGTCTGCGTATACTTATATACGCAGACGCGTAGGTTCTAATCTGAGTCGTGGCGATCGGCGCTCTATTAAATACTGAATACGAGGCGATGATTAATGATGATTAATTATGGCCTCGGATGCGAAACGAGCTTTCACAGCTATACGGCGTTTTATTTGACGAGCTGCTGCAGGTGGTTCTCTATGATCCTTCGCTCATCTTTCGGGTCTGAATTTATGGCTTCATTTTTCAAGCGCACTATATATGCCTGTGATTAATAATTGTTAGGGATGATTGTTTTGGGCCAAGCGTCGCGTAATGGAACATAAACAATCGAAAAATCCATTACTCCTATATAGGAGCCACGTGCATATAGCAGAGACTGTAATGAAAAAGCGATTCGGCTAATATACACGCGCTTGCGAGCGAGCGGGGACCGTTAAACGTAGCCCCTACTATACACATATGCAGCGGCACTCACACGCGCTCGCGATGAAGACGTGACGTGCCACTATTGAGCGCTTGGGCACTTATACACACACACACACACATACACCGGCGAGCTGGCGTATTAAAAGGGTTGCTCTCGCGGTCTCTCGCACACGCGCGTATATACGTTCCACTGCCTCTCTTTTCTTCTGCAGTAGCAGTAGCAGCAGCTTCTTGTACTTTCGCTCTCCTTCTTTATCGCGCTCGGGCAGACCTTTTTTGCGTGCTCCTACAGTCTCTCCCGCTTTTTTCCCTCTGTCACGTTGGGCTCATCTTGCCGTGGAAGTAGCTTAATTTTCTATTCTTCCCTCGATCCTGCGGATGGCATCTCGAGTGTATGCATTTATATTATAGTTAGCTGTGGCTAATATTTTCGTGCTTCGCCGCGAGCCATTGTCTGCCAGTTTAACGTCAACAGCAATCCTCGGCAAGGGATTATTCTTGAAAACTATACCGCAGTGACATCGAATTCAGATGATTCTAACTGATTCTAACCGGTAATCACTGGTAAGCCAAAGTTATTTAAATTTAAACAAGTGCGGAGAGACTTTGAACGCTGGAGATCGCAATCGCGAGAACTGAAATATTCAGCGTTCTCTCTCTCTCTCTCTCTCTTACTCGTGTCCTTGAGCTCCCAGAATGCGCGGATATATACAAAGAAAAGACGGCGAGTGCGCTCGGATTTTTGGGCGCGTGCAGAAAAACCAAGGCAGATCGGAAACTTCTTGCTCCGCTCTGAATGACAATTTAATCTGCGCTCGATCGCTCGCCACTCTCATATATATATATGTACGCGTGTGTGCGTGAGCTGTGCACACAGGCGCACATCTAGGTCGAACACCGCAGGCGTATCAAGTGACTTGGCTCCGGTCGTCATCGCGCTCGGCTCCTCCTATATATATATATATATATATATATATATATATATGTAATACATAGGCATCGTCGTCTTGGTTGTCGTCGTCGTATAGCCATGTGCATATTGTACTTGCTAAATTTGGCCTTACTGTCCTTGGAACATTCTCGCGCGCGCGCGCGGGAGATTCAAATCGAGTATAACAAAGTGCGTAATGTACAATGAATATAAGCTTGATTATCGAATCGAGGCGGCTCTAAAGAGCCATTAAAAATCCATAATACAGAGCGCAGAGCAGTCAACGACCCTGGTACGGCTCTCCCTAAACACGGTCCCTCATCGCAACACCCCGCGGTGGCAATATTATTCACGACTCTCGAAAGCCCGGCGAGTATTAAAATCGACGCTATAGCTCTCGCTTCGCGCTCAAAAGAGCTTGGCCAATTTCTCAATGCAAATACCGGCGGTATGGTGTCGGGGGCGGCTCACTCGCTCTCGTGAAAACTCGGGGTGGTATGCAAATAGAAAGCTGTTACCGCGAGCTGCCCTCGCCGCTCACTTGGTCCGCTCGCGCAGGCGTCAATTCAATGCATACGAAAGAGAGAGAGAGAGAGAGAGAGAGAGAGAGAGAGAGAGAGAGAGGGTCAGAGCTATTCTAACGCCTGCTCTGTCTCTCATTGAAACGCGCAGCTTTCATCCGGTTTCTTCTTATCCGCGGGGGTAGAGGGGAGGCTGGAAGATGAGATTCATTCATCGCGCAGCGTCGTGTTTGGCTTTTCCTTTTTTTGCGCGCGAGTTTCTGGCTTTCTGCTCTCGAGTAAAAGGGGCCACAGCCTCGTTTTGACTTTTCCGCGCGACACGTCCCGGCCATTATTTGCAGGCGTGAAGAATAATTGCAAAGGAGAACTAATGCCTGGTATATGTTTCATTCATCCTCTTTCTGGCGTCTCGATCATATGCAACAAACGAAAGAACGCATAATTGCATATATCGTTGAAGAATCAAACCATCCTCGCAATTTCTTGGCTATTCAAATTCGCGAGCGTCGACGCCCACTAAATTATCATCTCTTTCTCTGTCTTGAGGCAAGGGGCCCATAAACGCCTAAATTACAGCGAGGGCTACCAGCGCTGTCTGCCCTGCTGCACCTTGCCGTCCTCTCGGATCGTCTATCGTCGCGCGAGATCGAGGAAATGCGACGACGTCGGCTCTTTTTTTTCTTCTTCTTTTTCTTTTTCTCCTCAAGAGAGGTGTGCTCCTCTCAGCTGACGAGGGCGGGGACGTGTCTCGCGATTCTCCAGATTAGACTGACTTCTTTGTGTACACTGCGTAAATTATTAGCCGCAGGCTGTATTATATACTCTTTTTCTCTCGCTCCTGGGTGAAAGTGAGGGAAGAATTATATTCGAAATTTTATTTACTAACTGTTTGCCGCGCTTATAAGACACGAAACCTCGAAGGAGTTCGAACTCGGCCACGTGAGAAATTCTGAGGTGGCGTATACGTCTACCTAACATTCCCCGTCTCCCCCGAGACACCGACCATTCCGTATATAAATAACGAGTGGCGCCAGCAGGGCCTGTTGCACTGAAATTGCCGGTCGGTCCCTCACTCTCTCTCTCCCTGGCGCGATATATATATACCTATATACACACGAGCGAGTGTTTTTATTCTCTTTTCAATTATGCAAACGCAAATAAGCGATGCGCCAGCTGACCGCAACGATTTTCGTGAGCAGATCCTTCGTGCGCGAGAATTATCGGCTCGTTTTCTCGACGCGGATATTTTCGTTGCTGATTGGACAAGGCGCCGGGGAATCAGCCTACCTACGCGTGTGTGTGTATTTCTGGCTCTGTCTTCTTCTTCTTCTTTTTTTTTTTTTTTGACCGAAAGGCGCTGAAAATTGATTGTCGAAATGTCGGAAAGTCATTTGCGGCCG
This sequence comes from Pteromalus puparum, assembly GCA_012977825.3. NCBI lineage: Eukaryota > Metazoa > Arthropoda > Insecta > Hymenoptera > Pteromalidae > Pteromalus > Pteromalus puparum. The sequence goes on along the minus strand of CM053171.1, from coordinate 2,268,241 downwards.
CGAGTAGCGGTTCTCGTAGCTCTCCTTTTTTACCTCTGCTCGTTCCCATGGCTCGTTATGCTTTTTAAAGACGAGTTATGAGTATATTCGAAAATTGCCGTACCCGAACGGAGAGCTTATTTTTTTTTCTCTCTCTCTACACGATTCCTCTTCGCTTCTATTACGGGTTGGCAACTGTGTATACTGATGGATTCCGCGACTCGTAAATCTCCAGCATCTGGAGAGGCTCTCTCGGAAAGTTCCACTTGCCGAGAGTTTCCTCGTTTTATACATTCACCGGTGACAATGTATACGCACCTCCGTTACACACGAGCACTTTATCAAACAAGCGCTGAGGCCTCGAAATGTCGCGTGAAGAAAGAGTATATCGAGAGAGAGAGAGAACGAGGCACTTAGCATTTTCTGCAAAATTCGAATTTCAAATAAACGCCGCATAGCTGGCGCCTCGTATAGGATTCGCACTGCCCTCTTGAAATATGTATTACATACGCCAATCGCTGCTTTGACTTTTTCTCTGACTCGTGCGTTCTCCTCGCATCTAATCTACCATCTAATCTCTCACTCTCCCTCGTTTTCGTTATTTTCGGATTCTCCAGAGCGTATATACCCGATCGGGAACTCGATTTAAATACAATATATATATCTCTCTGCGTGTGCCCCTTTGAAGGACTTTGTGTCTTAGTTGGCGCATTTTTACATGTTACTCGCGCGCGGTCGAATCGTAATTGCGTGAGCCTGGAATTATTCAATCTCCTATACTCCTGTCAGAAGAAATATCACGAAAATATTCGGATCGGACGTTTTCCTAGAAGCAGCAGCAGCAGACGAAGAAGAATGAGAAACGTCCGGTTTAATTAAACGAAACAGGTATCCCTCCCCCGAAAGAAGCGAGGAATATCGATCGATCGGTCCAAGCGAGAGATCATCCTATAGTCCTGTCGTCGTGTGTCTCTACGCGAGAGAGCACGTGTCCAGATTAAAATCATGCCTCATCTCGAGTCCGGAGAAATCTCGACTGAGACAAAGCACATAGCTCGAGCGTAAATATATGGACAGGTGGCATATTTTTTCATCTAGTTTTCGACCTGGCGATCACCAGTTCTCGCTCAACATCTAGTTTTTATCGATTTTCGCGCAAACACAATAAATGCCAAAAGGTCACGTTCTCATTTAAATCACAACCTGTTATTCAAATTGTGAATTTTTACTACTCGCACGACTGTGACTGTATTGCTTCTTTTTCTCACCGCACCTTTGCTGCTGACTATCTATAAATAACGAACGCGATCGAAAGAAGGAGAAAAAAAAAACATTACGTCAAAAGATTTCATCACGGCTTTCACCTACTATAAATTCGTGAGGCCGAAAACTAGGATACAACGCACACGGCAGCTAAATTATCCGCGGCTACAGAGCGCCAGAAACAAAACGAAGGAGGAGCGCAAGGCGACTTTGAAATTCCGCGCTGCGGGGGTCCATCTTCGGAGCCGGAGAAAGAGAGAGAAGGAGATAAAGAGCGTAGGGAAGAAGGAGAGAGAAAGAGAGAGAGAGAGAGATCGGTCGCGCGGCGGTTATCGGTCCTCCTCATCTTGGCTTTCGGACGGAGAGCTCTTTGCCCGAGCGCATAGTATTATAAGGCCCTTGGGGGCCTTAACTGCTTTACGACGATCGTTTGTACCGATTTGTTCGACAAGAGAGAGAGAGAGAGAGAGAGAGAGAGGCTCTTGCGCGCTGCCTGCAGAAACACGCGCGCCTGTGTATAATATGTGTCTTTAATGTCTCCGTGCAGTGTATTCCTGCAGTTTACCTTTTTCTTCCCTGCGTTGCCGTCTCATTTTTTTTCCAGCAAATTCCGTAATTACTAGCAAAGTTCAGCAGTGATTTCGAAGACGTTTTCTAAAGTGAAACATTGTAGACGAGGAATTGATTTCAGAGTGAAAGGCTCATTCAAGTACATAGTGCTACCTCGAGATTCTGTACGCGATTAATATCCCATAAAGTAATAATAATTTCCTCGATCCAACTTCATAGGAGCCGGTGGTGAGTTATCGCGCCGTCGGGCATTAGTTAATTATTTACGCAGATTTATCGCAAAGAACTGGATATATTTTATGCGTCTTTGGCGGAGCAGCAGCAGCAGCAGCAAGCTCGTAAAGCCAAATGAAAGACGCGCGTCGTGGCTACCGCTTCGTAGCGATATCTCCTCGCGATAGGCTGTTGCCGCCAAAGAATCGCGCCCGGGTTTTATCACCGGGCGGACGATAATCTGTCGCCGGCGCGCGAGAGGATCGTCTCAACCGCGGATATTATAAATCGTCGATGACGAAACTGCCCGACTTCACTTCTATCTTATCGGCGGCTCGTGTCGCGACCAAAGCCTCGGGATATATGTAAATATTGATTATTGTTTATTATTCGTGAGAGGATGAGCGCGGCTATCTTAATGAGTCCGATTCGATATGGATTTAATTTATACTCTCTCTTTGGGAAGATCGACGCAACAATTGGAATTTTCTATAAATCAAACGACATCTCAATCCCTAATGAATGCGACTAACCGCTTCAATATCCATCCCCATAAAGCATCCCTTTTGTTTTACAATAAAAAATCTCACCGCCGGTATAGCATTAGTTAGCTAGAGCTGCGCACGTATATAGTAAAACGCGTCTCTCTTCTGCCTCCTTTATACGATCTCCAGCAGCGGCGCATCGTTAGAATTAATTGAGCTCACTCGCGCCGCTGCCGCCGCGGCAAATCATCGCGAAATAAATCGAGCTTCGCTACCGTTCGCGGACGCGTCGTAAATACACGTAGAGAGAGAGAGAGAGAGAGAGAGTGGATTTATATTTACGGCGGCCTCGCAAATAAACATCGATGCCTGATGTTTTTATTAACCCGCGGGAGACAATGATATATGTCGCGCGCGCGTTTCGATGCAGGAGACGGATACTGCGAGTGAGGAGGTGTGTAATCGTTGCTAAGGGCGTTGGTGCTCCCGTTGTTTATACATTTGAGCGAAAAGAAGCTGACCGGAGATATATGATAATGTGTGTGTGAATTTCAATCTCAGTTGTGCATCCATTTTTCGCTCCTTATATACAATCATATATACACTGAAATTATTATGCTCGGCTGTACTCTCTCTCCCTCGTGTATTCTTTGTGCGGCTACTTAACGTTAATCCCGCGTGCGCTCCCGGCGTTTTCTCCTCCGCAGTGCCGCAGTGTATTATATCTCAGCGAAGGATCGCCGATGAGCCAAGAGCGACTATAAATTGCCGCCAGGTTCGATAAAAGGCGCTTTTTGCTCCTCTCGACGCTCATATTCTCGGTACGGCTATGTATATGTATATGCATCCCTCGCACGAGTTATTTACTGTCCCGCCCGGTTTTTCGAGACAAAACGCGGCTCTCTCTCTCTCTCTCTCTCTCTCTTTATATAAGGCGAACGCGTGACGCTTCGAGGATTTATTCGTTGGGCTGTCGGCTCCCGTCGTCGATGCGAATCTGATGCATATTTGCGTCTTTGTGCAGTCGTGTGTGGCTTTGGCTGAAAAATTTTCCGGGTTAACTGGATTGAACTGGTCGCGATTTTGCATACACGTGTATACGGTGGTCGAAAACAGTGGGAAACGACGTGTCCGATAAAAAAGCGTAATTTATTTACTCCATTAAAAAAGCCCGCGAGAGTTAACACCGGCCATAATCGTAAAACAATTACGCGCGAGTTCGTCGTCTCCCCGCGACGACGAGAAGGAAGAGAGATGAAAAATAAACGGAAGAAAATCTCGACGGGTCATCGACACTCGGCGCTTTTTAGTCGGCCTTTTCATATACGTGTCTACGGCAGCCGCGCGCTATGTGTCGGGGATCACTCGGCACCTAAGGATTATCCGGCTTACGCGATCACGCTGTCCGGACACCTCCGGTTCCTTTGACGCGCCTGTGCTCTTGTGGGACATGATACACCCCGAATATTCTTTTTTTCCCTGTCCGATATAAATAAAAAGCGGTCGTTTTGTAAAAATATAAATCCACGAGTGGCCTTCTCTCCCTCCACGTATAATACGCACACGTCAGGCGGATTCCAAGGATCGCTTTGACGATGATCGTATACAGTAGGCAGATGGCTCTCCCCTCTCCACGTAGTCCGATCTAAATCGGCGCTTTTTATTTGCGCCCTCCGACTCTTTCCGTATCCCCGAGCTTAGCGAGAAGGAGAGGTGTCCTTTTGTATATAGGCTCGTTTCGTTGTATCCATTCTGATTTTACAACGTTTATCGCTGAAGATCGATGCCCTAAGTTAATTTTGTCGGCCAGCAAATTGCAAGTCATTCGCCGAGGAGTCATTGCATAAGGCTGTCCAAAGAAGCGCCAGTTTAGGGCCTTAGGCGCCACGTCTCTTGGGTCCACCAATATACAAGGAGAATCGGAAGCTTTTGCGAAGAATAGCTCTCGGTCCGTCAATATAAGTCGAGGAGTAAAAGGAGGCGGCGTCGGCTATCGGTTTCACGGTCATTGTCACTGGGCATAATGGGAAAATAATGGGCCAAGAAGCGATCCTTGGCCCTCTCGCGCCCAACGGAATTCCGAAAATCCCATTATCGCCGCGTTGTATGCGTGTGTACACAGAGCAACGGCAAAGAGAGAGAGGGACGTTGGGCTTCTTCCCATTGTCTTTGTCTTCACTGCCCTCTCTCTCTCTCTCTCGGCAACGCGTTTATGGCGCCTAATTACCGTAATTGGCCGGCGACGGCGGCCAGACGACAGACGTCGCCCCCTTCGATAGCCAGCTATACTCTCCCCATTAGCATGCCTTCGCTGCGGCGTATACTGTCGAACGTAAGGAGAATCGCTAACTTCCTTGCGGCTGTATATAGGATCGTATATAAACTTATGCAGTTCCGATATGTTTACCGAGCGCATTAGGCTCGATGCTCAAATCTTGACGGTTTTACAGTGCTCTCTGCAGCGCGTGCATCTTTCTTTGGGAAAAAAAAAGGAACGAGAGATAACAGAGTGAACATAAACTGCTTTTGCCGTTTTGCTTTTTTACGGCTTCGTGCCGTCTGCAACAACTTTCTCTATATCTCTGCTTGAGCGCATTCGTCATTTTTCTGAGATATTTGCTACAGATTTTTTCCTCGTTATATGTATAGTCGAAGACGCAGCCGTTTTACCTATATATAATGCCCAACTATTGGCTATGTACATTGACTTTTTACGACGATCGTCCATACATATTTACTGCCATGCGTTCAATTTCGCCCCGTAATGACGAGCCTTTCTCGAAATGGCAAATGTTTGCGAAGCTGGTCAAACGGAATTACCGAGCTTTTATTTGTCCTTCTCTAAAAACAACGATGATATTACAGATTCCGTCGTAGCTCTGAAGAATCGCGACCGAAAATTTCTATTTGCGCGTTCGGACACCTACGACGATGAGAAAAAAAAAAGAGACAGCCTCTTATACGTGTCCAGCACTCGCGTAAGTGCTCGTTCGCCTAATAGCACTCGAGAGGTGCGGCGACTGCGGTGACTCCTCCGCGATATTCCGTATTATAACGGACTTTTTACCTGAGAAAATATTGACCCGACCACTGCGCGAGCCAACTATGTGTATTAATAAGTGTCTGCAGTGTGTTCCAAAAATAAGCCGACGATTGCCCAAGCAGAGCGACTAAATTTCGGGTGACAAGCGGCAATTGACGACAATAACACCGACTTTCGTATATGGAAGAGCCAGTGGTTTTATTCGCAGAAGCGCATGTATATCGAGGCGCATCGTTCGCTCGCGGCATCGGCCTTTAGTCCCTCATTAAGTGGCATTATTGAGCCGGGAGAGAGAGAGAGAGAGAGAGCTGCGTCTCGCGCGCTGATTCGACGCCCGCTACACGGGTGGTCTCTCGCGCCGCTTATAAGCTTCGCGGCTGGGAATCAATGTCAAGTGCAGTTGAACCTCGTCAGCGATATGCTACCGAATCGACAGAGTGTGAGAGATCCTTTTTTGCTACGGCCTCGTGTGCTGCTACTGCTGATTCGGGTGTGAATCTCGCGGGTTGTCGTCGCCGTTCAGCTCTCGTAATTGATGAGTAAGAGTTTTTCGGAATAGCTAATGGAGAGGATTTTGACTGTGATACCGAGAAAAGCCGGTGATATAATTCGACGTTTTTCACGTAACGCGTATACATATGGGATTAGTCATGCGCGCAGCTTTGCAAAATGGTACATAGAGAAGAGAAAGCGCGCTTTAATACGGATCACGTAAAACTCGAGAATGAAATATATTAGTTTGTAAACGTCAAAATTACTTGTAAAACTTTCTACTCGGTTAATTGCGCAACACGGCTTTTCTACACAGTTTCAGCTTTTATTAGATTAATCCGCAGTAGCCCTCAGTTTCCGCGAGTGTAAATTAATAAAACGTTATGTCATACCGTAAATATATCGATAATAGCAGTAGCTGTCTGACTTGAAATTCATCCCCGCGGCGCGTCTGACGAAATGTTCGAGCGGGCAAAAATCATTAAACGTCAGCTTTGATGACTTTTAAGGTTAGGTTGTGTGCTGCTCCGTATAGAGGGGGGGTTTTAATCTCGTCAAGAGCGAGAAAAAGCGAGAGAGAGAGAGAGAGTGGCGAGGTGCGCGCCACTGCTCGATAACCGGCGCAAGATGGCCGCGAGAACCACGAGGTGATCGTCGCCGCCGCGACGACAGACTTTTTCGCACATGCACATGCAGCTGAAGCGTCGTCTGGCGCGATGCGCGCGCAGCACCGGTTCTCTGGTATTGCGGGTGAGAGAATGGGATGAAAGGGTTATTGATAGAGATTCTTTCTTTAATTAATTGTGATGGTTAGAATTTTGATGGTATAATGAGTAGAATGATGTAATCGGCTTGATTTTGCGTGGAGCAGATTAGTGATACTATGAATCGTATGTGAATCATTCAAATTTAATATATTTATTATTTATAATTAACAAAATTCGATTAAATTTTGAGCGGACACAGGAATTTATTGCTGCTTCAGTTTTCACTTGTCCATCGAGGGTTGATTTTTTTTTTTTAGAAGAGTCATCTTAAGAATTTTAAGGTTAGGAGAACAGCAACACATATTGTCTCTTCATCAAAATCGGAGAAACTAAACATCAATTAAAATTCTAAATCCTCTATACTCTCCATAGCTGTCAGGTTATATCTCAGCATCGCACTTTCTTTCACTCTTGCATAACCCAATTTCCCCAGCTTCACTAGTATTCCTAAAATCGCTCAATACGTTTATAAGCCTATACGAGCAACTCTAATCCGGTTAATCCCCGCACACCGAGTGATTTGCAGTATAGCATCGAAGCGCAACAGCTAATAAGCTCTCGGGAGCAATAAAACAAAGCTTAAGAAATCATCATTGCAGCGCGTATATATAACCGAAACCAGCCTCATCAGTGATTGCGCGACTGTCGAAATGCCATTAAGGCACGTACAAATTCACCGCGAATCCCCCCTCCTCTCACCTCAACATATATTCCGCGAGCGACGTCTAGAGCATTTCGCGATTTACAAGCATTCTCGACTGATTGCCCTGCGCGAAAGTCATCTAAGCGTGTATTCCCTCCGTGCGATGATGGCCTCTCCTTTCCTCGCTGCTGGTTCTTCGCGAAAAACCGCGTGCTGCTTTTCTCCGCTCACGTTCTCTCTCTCTCTCTCTCTCTCTCTCTCTCTCTCTCAAGCGCCGCAGAATTTTTATCGACTACACTATACTACTACAGCGGCGTCTTAAGGCTCTGGCGCGCATATATTGATTTTCCCGCCGTTGTTTTTTCACGCGCCCAAGCTTGCGTTCGTTCGTGCGAGTGTGTGTGTGTGTGTGTACACATTAGGTTCGTTGACCGAAGGCCGGCGTATGGTAATTTGCTTAGTCGCCTACTTGCCTAATGTGTCTCTGAAATTGCCCGTTTTCGAGATTATATTGCGCAAGCGATACTGACTGTTGCGTAATTCCATTGTTGGACGTATACACCCGGGGAGAGGCTAATTGTGACCTCAGCGCCATCTTGATCGCGTTTGACAAATCAAGTGTCGTCAAGGTGTTGTCAAAATATTTGAATTTATACTAATATTTATAGAATAATTTTGAATGAATTAACCTTGTTCTTTAATCGGATCTCCAGACAGATGTTCCCGCAGATGAAGTTCCGGGTATCGGGGCTGGATGCCAAAGCCAAATATATTCTGCTGCTGGACATCGTGGCGGCCGACGACTACAGATACAAATTTCACAACAGGTAGAGACAAACTCCGACAATCATCGCCTCGGTTCGAGCAGACGATAACGAGCTGAGACACATCGTATAAATCGTGTTCCGGTTTGTCTTGGCGGTGCCGCAGGTCTTCCAATAAAATCGACGAAGCTCCTCGATCCCCCTTGAATTATCTAATCTCGCGATACACTCGTATAAATAATTGTGTAATCCCCTGCTCGATTTTATCGGAATCTCGCTCGTCAAGACAAGCTTGCGCACACTCGAATTAATATAATAAGCATAGGAAACGCGGAGGTCGCAGTGCAGATTTACATCGTAATAAACATATGTGTGTAAAATTATGACGAGAGGGCGTTTATTCATAAAGTGGACGGGTACTAATGTCGCTGGGTATCGCTTTTGCGATTGCAAATTGTTCGCAGACGCATGTTTCCCCCGTTTAAAGTGAGGGTCTCCGGATTAGACGAGCAAGCAAAGTACGCACTGCTAATGGACATCGTGGCGTCGGATGATTACCGATATAAGTTTCACAACAGGTGACTATTGCTGACTTGATCGCGAGCTGTCATGGCATCCATTATGTTGTTTTTTTTTTTCTACACACACACGTGGCTTCAAAACGACTGTTGTTGCATTCGTGTTTGTCCAGATTTTAAAGTGTTTTCTCAACGGTTTCTCTGTGATGCTGTCCTTCCTTGCTTATTTTTTTAGGACCTCCTCCTTTACACGTGTATAGGCTGCGCTGCGAACAATTCCTCGAATGTACCTGAGGACGAGTGTCTAACGACGAGATAATGATCCCAAATGACGCTTAATCAAACAAACCAAAGGGTCTCGTGTGTATTCGGATTCGCGCGTGTTCCGACGGTGAGACAGGCAGACTGCAGACGAGAAGGGGTTCGAAGGGAAACCCTCAATTGAATCAATCTCGGTGGGAGAGCCGACTCTCCAATTCGTCTCTGGTGTCTGCGCGTTCGACATCGGAAATAATTGATTGTGTTATGCTAATCCTGGGCAAGAATTTTTCGGTTCATAAACGGTTGTTAATGCAGAGGGCCGGGACTCGAGTGTAATTTGAAAATTGCGCTCGATTGAACATTTAATGGAAAGATTGTGTCGCTCGGCCATTGTGCCGGCCATTGTTCGAGATTAATATCGTTAATATCTCGAAATTAACGTCGTAGTGTTTTTTTTCTCTTACATATCCGACCTCCAGCATATTCTGCTTATTATACTTTTTCGAAGCGTCTACTATATAGTATAAATCGTCGAGGTGACTAACTTTGATTTCTCTTCAACAGTAGGTGGATGGTAGCGGGTAAAGCGGATCCGGAAATGCCGAAGAGAATGTACATACACCCGGACTCGCCGAGCAGTGGCGAACAATGGATGCAAAAAGTCGTAAGCTTTCACAAGCTCAAGCTGACAAACAACATCAGCGATAAGCACGGCTTTGTAAGTACTGTACGTAACGCAAACCAAAATTTACTTACTTATACTAGTTTCTAAGTTCATCACATCATCATTCATAATACGCAATTTGGTTCGTTCTCCCACATATATACACCCCTAAAGTCATGCAGCCAGCTCCCAGTCCCGCTATACGATAATCCCCGGTATCGCTGACACCCTTGACATTTCCGGGATGAGCAGACGGCCCGATGAAGATCTCCGGGAGATCCATTAGTCCCCGAGAGAGAGAGAGAGAGAGAGCTGTGTCACCTGGATACACACATGCGCCTGTAGGAAGAATCGTTGAGCGGGCATCGCATAGAGACTCACCGGGGCATGTCGGATTTGAAAGCCCGACCGACACCGAGTAATCCCGGATTATGAGCTATATCGCACGCGGTTGCGAGGATTTCATCGTCAAGTAGCGGCGGCTATTAGCTATACTCCCTCCCTTGCAAGAGACGAGAGGAGAGGTATACGCTTCTTTTCGTGCGAATCCTTTCCGCGGCGCCTTTTGAAGGATCGTGAAATCTAGTCCTCCGTGTGACCCTCGACGTCAATGGCTGCTCTACTCGCGGCCCACGCTTTTGTCGGTATACTTACTCTTTTGTTTCTCCTCGCGGTTAGCTTCTTTGAGATTTGCGTGCGCTAATTTACGGTATATACATATTAGTATGCTATTACTCATCCGGAAAGTAAAGCCCTAGAAACAACATACGTGCCTCGCCGACGTGTCTAGCTCTCGAAGCCCCTCTTTCAACAACAATCCCATATACTCGCGCGCAAATCCTTTCTCTCATACACAAAAATCGGAGGTTACACACGCATCTGATCGCGTCGCAAAGGAACGCGCCAGCAGCACAAAGGCGGCGGCGGCGGCGGCGGCAGAAACAACATGTCCTGCGCTATAAGGAAAGAAAAATAAAGAAGAATCTGTGCAGCATATATAGAAGCGAAAAGGAGAAAGAGACGTCGCGTAGCATTAGTAGCCCACTTGTAGCGGCGCGTCGTGTCCCGCCGCAAAGGCTCTTTTCTTACGCTTCCCGCGGTATGCGCGCACTACAACTTCTATTAAGTGGCCCGTGTGTGCATACACGCATCCGATCTAACCCACATACTTATACAAATGCACGAGAGGGGAGTATAGAGAGTATATTCGAACTAGCAGCCGTATAGATTCGGCTCGAGACGGGCTAATAAGCAACAGCGGCGGCGGCGGCGGCGGTTTTCACCTGGCGACAGAGCCGCCGCCGTCGCCGCCTTACTCGCAGGAAAGGGAAAGGGTAACGACATCTCGCTCGCGCGCGTACTGCAGAAGGAGAAAGAGAGCGAAAGAGATGAAAGCGAAGAAGAGGAAGAGGAGAAAAAAAACGAGACGCGCGCGCATACACGCACACGCATCCCCTTTACCGGTCCAGCGACGTTGCAAGACCGGCTCCTTTCAAAAGAGAACTGCCGCGCTATGCCAAGCTCCTTACAATGCACTCCTCGTCTCCTTCTCTTTCACGTGGACGACGCTTATATATAGTTATAGCTAACATTGCTTACCTCTCCGTCCTGGATATGACACAACCTTCGCAGCGGCGAAAAATTGGTTCATCCTCGGCGAGAAAATTATCCGAGCTTCGGAGATTCGATCAACTTGAGCTATACACCTATATACCACCCTGTGCAGAATTTTTTCAACTCGTCCCATGAAATTGAACTGGAAAACGTCGACACGCCCTGACGGATCGCGCTCGGCTTTTAGTCAAGAAGCCGGCTGATCTTAATAATCAGATAAGCCGCAAAAAGACCGAGATCCTATACACTCTTGAGTGAAAAAAAGCGTACGCCAGAAACCGGGAAGGTGACAAAAAGCCTCGGCTAAACTCATTTGCCGCTCTGCGGACTCTTGAGAGAAAGAACGGGAAAAACGCCTCGTTATCTCGCGAGACGATCAGCACAAAAGCGACGACAGACGAAGGCAAAGTGGCGCCTGCGGTGAGGCCCGAAAAGCGTGCGCGCAGTAGCAGCTGCTACAGTCCATCCAAGGATCCGCTTGTTTTGCGCCCTGGTAAACGTGTGTGTGTGTGGGACGTATATCCATTGTGCGCAGTTTTCCTGAGCGTGAAAGTAGTCCTTTTTTTTTATACGCGTCGCGAGAAGGGCCCTCGTATAGAGTAAAGATATTCGTTGAAATCTTTGAGTATACTCGTGGGTATCGTTTTAACACATCGTCCAGTTTCATTTAAAACGAGGAAAAAAAATATGAAAAAACGTGCGCACATTCGTCAATAAAAAGTTGTACGTAAATTAATTCTGAAGAACGCAAGCCAACCACGCAAAACTAGAGCACTTGCGTTCATTCAATGAATTAACGACCGAAAATACGTTCTTTCTAAAAAAAGACCTCGATCGCTCACGTCAATATTCGCAAGCGACTACGCATCCACACAAACGTTATTCGCTATATATAGCTAGCTCGATTTTCGCGCGCGTGAGCCATAAAAGCTCTCCGCACATATTATAACGATCGTCACCTGCGTGCACGCCGTAAAATATAATCAACGGCCATTATGTGTGTGGCGCACAGAAAACAAAGAGAAAGAGAGAAAAATAAACGTGCGCAGAGAAACACCTAGAATTCCGGGCACCGGAAGCTATTTTCCGTTCCTTAGATAATGCTCGTAAAAAAAAGAGCGAGGCGCACGCGCGCACGTAGTTTTTGGTTCGTTAGCGCGATCGACATCGTCGTGTGTATGTATACTATATACAACGCGCTGCTGAATTATGCGACAGCGGCAGCCTCGTTTCGTGTCGTGCGCGTATACCGAGCGTGTGGGTAAGCACATATATACCGTGTTTACGTAATCAACGAGTGTATACGCGCGCGACGGTTTTACGGCTCTGCTGTGTGTTGTCGCGCGTCGTGTATGTACTCGAGTCGATTCTATTTTGTGTTTTATACAGAGAGAGAGAGAGGAAAAATTCTTGCACTTTGAATTCAATCATCGTCTGGAAGTGAAATCGATGTGTCAAAAACGAACTGCGAGAAAGGAATCTGCCTCAACCACATTTTTATCATCTTTACGTGCATACGTTATTATCCTCGTTAAAATACTCTCGCGCTCGCGTTCGTATTTAATTGATAGCACGTTAAACTCACGGAAAGAGAAACTTTATACTATAAGCGTATGTGTATGTGCCGCTACCGTAGACTGTAAATTATTTCGATCCAGCAATTACACCTTTCAGCAGCGCGAATTAATCTGCGCCACGAACAAACAAAATGCATTATTCATGACTCTACAGTGTATCTAGCAGCTCGTAAAGCAAAAAACGCGACGCAGTGACCGACGCGAATTCGGAGCTGAGAAAGTGCGAGTAGCGCACGCACTCGGATTCATTGAACTTGACGCTCTGCTGTAACACCGATTCTATGAAATTCATACGCCTAGCGTGTGTACCGTGTTCGTTGAATTTTTAATTCGTATAGGGAAAAAAATGAACTGAAAAGTGTGAATACCGCTCACTCGTACTTTTATTATGTGCTCGTGTATACGCACAAGCTGGTATTAAGAAAGTTAAGAGCCGAGTTAAATGCGCGATAATTCGAGCGATTTGAGATTACAATTTGCAAGCGTCGGCGCACGTGAGAGGAAATGTCAATCATACACTTCTAATAAGATTTTCTTGAATTAAGCCGTAAAGAAACTCTGTAATTACGAGCCGAGAGTTATATACAGAGGAAAATTGGCTCACCGACTATTTTTCCATATTGTAATTGGATTTATCGCCTTTCACGAGCAGCTGTCCTAGAGTACCTGCATCGAAAGAAAAGCCGCGTAAACACTCGACAAAGCGCCATTAAAATACCTCAAAATTCTCCAGCAGCAGCAGCAGGAAGTAACCGCTTCGCGATAGAGGCTTCCGTCGCGCCTATCTGAGCTTCTGATTAGTGTCTCTCACGCTAGCACGATCATCGCGTAATACACAGCTACTGGCTTTTTTAACGACAAATTTTCTTCGAACGCTTGACTGTAAATTATGTACCGCTTGGAAAAGAGCGTAAGGTGGCGACGATTTCCCTATTTAATAACCAGCGTCACGCCATACGGTAATAAGATACTAATTAACGAATGATCGATGCGGTGAAAGAGGACTTTTCCGCGCGGGCGCTAGTGAGCGTATATGATAAATATAATTCTTAATAGCCGCCGCGCGGCCGTCGACGGTAATTTACGGCGGGTATATAAATCGATTAATTGCCAATCTAACAATAACGGCTTGCTCCCTCCTTAAGCTCATGCAGGACGATAACATTTATCATAAATGTCCTTCATATAGCATGCATGTATCATGTCTAATGCAGCCAACAAATTTTAAGCCAAATATAGCATGAGCGGCACCCAAGCAGTTTTGGCATAGCTGGCCCAGCGCTATATATGCAGTTTACGCGCGTTATTGCGATAAGGGAAGCAAAAAAGTGCCTGTGCGCCACCTACCTTCGTTAGCTAGAAACTAAAAGTCAGAAATTTCTTTTAGTTGGGGAGAGGCCAGTCCAAAACTGCTTTGTTTCATGGCTCGCACACCGCTATATACAGTGTGGCGGATCTCTCTCCGACCGACGGTGTAATTATGACGTTAGCGCCTTTCCGTTATGTCATTATCCCATTTATTATAACGATCCTCTCGTATATATCTGCTTATGCATGCGTGTGGCTGCTTGGAGGTAATCCACGCCCGTTTCTCGCTCGATGGAGGCAAATTGCCCGAGCGCCGCTCGTTCCTTCCTTCCTTCCTTTATCCTTACAGCCACAGCGAGTATACTATAGGTACACACTTGTATATTATCTTCTCGGTGCCGCGGCGGCTTTTCTTTGTTTACGTGTATCCCATGAAGCAGAAGCTTTCGAAGGTCTCGTTTCATTATTCCTCATCATCTTCGAACTGCATTTACGTGTTTATTATTCATAAGTCTTGGCTTGTGTCTATACTTATGAGGTGTAAAAGCCTTTTCGCCGAGTCGACGAGGAGATTACAGACTCGCGCGGGAAAATCAATAACCAAAAAGAGCCGGTCCTTCCGCTAATGCAAATTCGATCGTTGCGTGCGAGCTATGACTATACGCAAATATTTGCAGCCGGTCGCGTATGTATATACGCCGTTAAAACGTAATTCGCGCTCTCGTCACTTTTGCGGTGTGTATATACGTATACGTCAGGAGTTGGTCCTTTTTTCGCTGCGGGATTGGAAAGGAGAAATTAAAGAATTTGAATTCAAATGAGCCTGTTACGTTCTTATACTACGCGCGCAGGATAAATATTCCGATTTAAATTCAACCTCTCTCTCTCTCTCTCATACGTTTATAATTGCGCTGGTACGGCGATTTGCATAATTGACTCTCCGAATTCAGTGGTTCACACGCGCTGATTATATTCAGCGATGAAAGCTGATCTGCCTAATATAGTCGTCACGAGTATATCAAAAACAAACCTGCGTCATCCCGTAAACAGACGAAAAAAAAAGAAGGTATATAACAATCACAAGCTCGCGGCAAAGAAAGTGTGGGTGATGCCAGTCTATGAGCAGCGTGTTTGCGCACGAGAGCGCAAAATGGCCACCGGCGGCGGCGACGGTGGCCGGCTCACGCGATTTCGTCATAAGACCATTTAGAGGCGCGTCGCCGGGCTATATAACTTTGCCGCGTGTGGGTGAGGCTCTTGCTTTTCTCTCTCTCTCTCTCTCTCTCTCGCGGTTTTCTCTCCTGGAGAAGTTTTTGCAAGATGGTGCAGCCCGCGCGTGGGAATAGATTCTTTTTGCGGTTTGTTTTTCGGAAATTGCCTTCTCACGGCAGATTACTATTTTAATAGTCTAGCTATGGCTTAGAGGGAAAAAAATTTGCCTTGTCTACACTCTCGTTGCGAAAGAGAGAGAGAGAATCAATTTATTTTTGTAAACGCAAAGCAGTACACAAAGGCGCTTGGACGGAATAGAGACGGTTCCGTCCGAACTGTTGTGTTGGCCTTTCTTATCGTCCGGCACGCCACCATTTCCTTTTTCTCCCTAGCTCGCAAAGCTGATCGCTCGCTTGCTTCTCCTCTTGTGTATTATACTGCGCTCTTCCGTTTCGCTTCCCCGCGTTTTCGCGACTTATTTTCTCCCGGGATTTTTATCTCTCAGATGAGACGCGGGGGTGAATAGCCATATCCTTTTCTTTCCGAATCTTCTTCTCTCAAACTTTTTTTATGGCGCGTTTCCTTGAATTTTCCAAAAAAAATAGCAGCGTTAGAGACTCTACAGAAAAATAAAGTCATACACAGGGACGTGCAACATTCGGGGTGGGGCGAAGAGCATTAGTACACCACAGAGAGAAAGAGGAACGAGGTCGAGGGCGCGGAAAATGGAGGGGGTCGAACAGCAGTAGTAGTAGCACAGGGCGGAAAGTACGAACGACACATCGGCTTAATAGAATCGAACGGCCCCGGCAGTAAAGCGATCCCTGCTCTCCGCTATCCATCTATCTTTCCTGGCTTTCTCCGGATCGCTCCAATTGAGAGACCAAGGGAGAGAACTCGCTTCGCACACATATACGCCGTCGGATTCGACATCCCCCAACACATCCATAAACAAACGGTCACATCAGGACTATACGAATTTGCCGTTTTCCTATATACGTTCGCGAATAAAAGTCTGCGTAGAATTCACTATTGTATACAGCGTATTAATTCAATTCCGGGACGACTATTCTGGTTAATCACGCTGATTACGGTTAGCAACGCGCGTCGCGTTGGCGCAAAAAAAAAAACCAAGTTATATATATAGGAGAGAGACAGAAAGCACACAGAGCGCTCGCCCTTCGGCAAACTCAAAGCCCGAACATAAACAAAGCTATCTCGCTCCCTCTCCCTCTTCATTCGACCACTTTTATATCGAGGGGTCGATGCGTCAAGCTGATGACGCCGCGAGAGTGTGTAGTCCTTTCTTCTGGAAATTCCTCCGTGCGCATGACGCCATGTTTGTCCCTATATGTGTTTTATTCACTCTGATGTGTGTCTTGCAATTCGTCTGAATAAATACGATTCTTCCGAAAACTATCCCTCGTGTGTCCGATCAAAAAAATAGCAGTTTCCAATAATACACTACGCTGCGAGTATGGCCGCCTCGCATTAGCCGAATGGCAACTACAGCCGGCGGCAGTAGCGCCCACTATATACGTAAGTCGAAAAAAAAAATCACTCCCCCACACGCGCACTCATTAATGCATCTGCACGTGCATATCCACGCGCGCGGACGTGTTTGCGCTTTCGTTCAGCTGCAGGCCTTCACATGTGTGTGTGTATATATGAGTTATACATTGAGAGGAGCAAAGAGAGTATATAGAGGAGAAGGAAATAATATAATGGAAAGAGAGTTTGCACGTGTGCTTGGGCAAAAAGGTATTGTTGCGCGTTCGACAAGATCTACTCGTATACATAGAAGTCATTACAGGCCTTTGCACCGTTATACCGCGCAGGTATTTTACTCGAGGAATTCAACTCTCAACTTTCCTCCCGATCCTTGCGTATACACATACGGTGTATCGCTAGATCGAAAATCCAAAAAGCTCAGCGCAGGAAAAGCAGCACCTCCATCTCGATAATTGGCCGCGCATCAATCCCATCTCAGCGAGAGTATATAGGTATATCGTATACGTGTGTGTCACCGGCAGAACCACATCTCTCTCTCTCTCTCTCTCTCTCTTACTCGCCCATCTTTGTGTTTTATTTTCTTTCTCTCTCTCTTTCGGAGCAGCAGCAGTGTATAGAGCGCGCGAAGGGGAGAGAAACTGGCGCGCGCTCGGCGTAGCCGCCGAAAGGGCGTTCCTAGAGGCGGTCGTGGTATCCCCACCCTCTCGTTCCCCGCTCGGCCTGAGAAAATACACGGCGCGCACACAAGGCTTCGCTGAGCTGCTCTCTCTCTCTCTTTCTCACTCTTTCTCTGCAGAGTGTGTTAACTGTCTGCGTGTTCATGTGTGTATATATATATGCGAGTGTATGTGTGTGTGTGAGACGACAACGCGATGGGGGCAGCAGCGGTCACTGGGGGAAGAGATCTGCCGCGAAAGAGGATTGTGCTCCTTTTGTCGTTGTTGTTGTTGTTGTTGTCGTCGTTTTATCGCGGCTACTCGCTGTTTTCGGATTGGCCTTTTGCTCGCTCGACAATTTCGGAGTTTAGTCTCTATGGTATATTTTTCATCAAGCTATAGGATAAGGGCTCATCGATTGTATAGGGTTGGCCCGAGAGAGCGTCGATTTAATTTAGAGCTCTCGCGACGTGTTTGCCTACGTCCTCCCCTTCGATTCTCACACACCGAAATTTTCAGTGGTCGATCGTATGTACTATTAATAGACAATCTATGGACTTGAAAAGGTTTACCTATTCTTGGGTGTATTTTTCTTTGAAAATGGCAAATTTAAAATAGGCATTTTTACATTTTTGACGATTTCCGCAGGAAACGACGATTTGCATGTATTCAAATAGATGTTGCTATCACTTTTGCGTCTGTAATTCAACGCGCTTGCGATGGATCGCAATGCAAGTTTCTCAAAATAAACTCAAAATCTGAAATTCGTTCATGCGCGCAACATTTGAATTTTAAATCCAGCTGTCGAAGCGTCCTACCATATCTGATCTTTTCAGCCTCAGTTATTTTCTTCTCGTCAACAATAAAACGAATCTTTCACACACATCAAGTGCGGAATGCAAAAGGGGTAGCATATATAACAGACTCGCACACGCAAACGCACGTGGCACAGCCGGTAGTTTAGCGCGACTGGCGCGATGTTGTCGGAGGGTAAATATTAATTAGCGCGTGCAGCTCTCTCTCTGTGTTCATTTCGTTCTCTAGCATAGCGTTTCGGCTTTTGCAGGCGGCCGCGCTTGGCGTTAACGCGAATAAACACATTTCGAGTCTAGCCGGGCTCACACCTTCCGGTTCGCCACAAAGCGCGAGGGCGGAGATTGCCGACCGATTAATTACCGCTGTTCGGAGAGCAGCGATAGTTTGTTTTACTCGATGGCTGCGGTCTGTCTGATCGATCTGTCTTTATCTACTGGTGCGTTGTGGATATTGGTTCAACGATGACGAATTTGCTCGATTCGACGCGGAATTTTCGCTTCTAGACAGCGGCGTTAGGGTAAAGGAGAGAAGGAAAAAGAAGTCCCAAGAGCAACTATAGGTAACGAAGCGTGAGTTTGACACGGCTACGGGAACCCAAGCCGGCACGACATCTTAAAGTCGCGACACGTCCGCGGCGCCCCAAAGCTATCACTCGCTCTTTTTCCTTGGCTGACTTTTTTTATAAGAATTGCCTCTTTTTTTATATAATTTTCTCTTGTGATTCATCAAAGCACAACAATAGAGGGATATCGCAGTACATCAAGCAAAAAAAAAAAAAAAAAAAATTATTTTTCACTCGACTATAGAAACCACGCGAGCTAGCTCTCTAACCACAGGTTAGAACTCGAGTCGCGCTTCGTCGTCGCTCTTTCCCCATTATAAGTATGCTTGAGCGTTCTCTTTTTTTTTCCTTTCCGCAGGCGCACTGATTTTCCCTCGCGCGCGACCGGTAATACCCGGCCCTTCCAAATCACGGGCTTTCGAACGCGGTAGTCCGTGTCCTCCGTTAGTGGCACGCGATAATGGATTCTACTGTGATGGGAGAGTTATACCGGGCAAAAATGAGCACGTACATACGCGAAATTATTCTTTTGCGAAACTCTATACTGCGCGCGACGAGTTTTGCGTGCTGCTATACTCTGCTCGTTGTATATGATTTCTAATTTTCTTGGAGTGAGCGTATTAGAGTCTGATGCCGTTGTTGCGAGAGAGAGAGAGAGAGCTAGCATCTCAAGGACGTGAAATTTACGTGCACGCGAGTTTTTCCTGCGCTTATCTATTCTTGATTTCGTGAATAATTTCGTTGTGTATACAATATGTGGTTTTGAGCTGGAGAGAAAAAAAGAGGATCGGAAATCGACTTTTAAAAAGAGGTAGATTTGACGTTCTGCAGGTGCCATATACCCACACACAGAAATCCAGCTCTCTCAAGCTATATAATTTTCGAAGTAGACGAGAAAAAAATTCTAGCCTCGAGGCATCGAAGCTCGTTAGCACCGAATCATCTCGTTTTCGTCACTCTCCCATATAATTTCCCATATTTCATCCTATGAGAGAAACCGAGCGCCGGCTATTACGCGGCGTCCGATACATCGTTCATAAAAAAAATCACACCGGATGCACGAGCTTAATCTCAAACAATCGATGCATAATCGCTCAATTAAGAAAACAGCTTTTCGAATAAATGATATTCCCTTTCCGATCAATCGAGAGCTGCCGGCTTCCAGCTATAGTCGTTTAAAAAAACCGCTCAATCTATTTTAACCTTTTCATAGAAGCCGAGCCGAGCACTCGTCCTAACTAGAAGCCATTGAGCAGAGCCACCGTTCGAGAATTCCTTCCCAAAAAAGGCTCTCAGCTCTCTCTCTCTCTCTCTTTCCAAAAGCCAATTTCCCCAGCCACAGCAATCACAGTATATACACAGCGTTCTTCGGCTCGATCCCAGCCCGAAAAGCCCGAGCGAGCAGAAGAAGGAGAAAAAAAACAAGCGATCGTACACTCGTTCCACGATCGAAGAAGAAGAAGAAGCAGCACACAGCCTCGTTAGTAGCGCAAACGCTCTCGTTTTCGTCGCGCTCTTACTGTCGCGCTCGCGCGAGTTGCCCGGTATATACACAGGAAGAAGGAGGCGGCGGAATGGCACAGGATGAGGCCGATTTGCTCGATGATATAGGCCTGCTGCTTCTGCAAAAACGTCCGATGACGATTCTTCGAAGCAGAGCTGGTATGGTGGCAGGAGTCGCTTCTCTACCTACGCCAGGGTTATTACCGACGACGCCCCGTGGCTTGCTTCTCTTTTTTTTTCTCTCTCTGCTCTTCGTTCTTTGCTCCTTTCTTTTTTCGAATTTCCTCTGTTCTATTTTTCTTTCTCAAGAGAGAGAGAGAGAGAGAGAGAGAGAGAAGGTAGATGTATTACCAAGAGGAGGGGAATAATTAACGAGGTAATAGCTCGCGCGATCGGACAGATGTATGACCATTAGATCGGCGCGTCATTTCTTTCTTTTTCGGAGCTTTTCGAGAGCCAAGAGTGAGTAATGATCGGTTATTTCACGAGCGTTAAGCGTAATGCTGTTTTAAGGATACGCTATTATCGAGCAAGCGCGCGATTATTTCCGTTGCGGAGTAAGGTTCTCGCGTCGCGCGTGTCTATCTTTCTCTCTCGAGTCAGATCCCGGAGTTTAGTTTATAGGCTGTAATTACGAGTGACGCGCTTGTGAAAAATGGATTCAAATGCGCGACTCGTCTGTTTTTTCTGCGGTCGACGATTAATAAACGGTCGGAATTCAATGAGATGTAGATACACCGAGCGACTGCTTTGTAAAGATTTCGATTAACGAAGGATTTTTGGCTCCCGTTACTCACGTTCATCTCGCGTGTAATAACAAATTATCAAACACGACGCTTATAATTGTGCGTACAGATTGGACAGCGCGATGGACAAGCGTTGGAGTGTGAAGTACACGTGTTCTAATGGTTTATTTTTTTCCTCGGTACACGGCGATGAATTCATAGCGTTAAAACGTTACGCGATTTTGAAATAGATAAGAGTTGGAAATACCATAATTGCCGCGGATTGTTCGTGCGACTACCGTGATGAACTCGAGCGAGATAAGATCGGCGGAAAAGAGCTTATATTCCGTTTGACGCGAGACACGAGTCATATGCGCCTATAAATCCATTAACGCGTTTAATCCGTTATCTCAATCCACCAGTATATTAGAAAGAAAAATCATCCGCCGTCATTTATATCGCTGCGTGTACCCACTGATTAAAAACTCTTAAGGAAGCCTGTGCACACACGCAGAACGTATGTGTAGAAGCCGCACGTAGCAGTAGCAGCTACTTAAAATATTCCCTCTGAAGGAACGAGCTGGCGCTTTTCCGTTTCCCCCGGGTCATCTCCTCGCTCCTCTGATCAATATAACTCGCGCGCGTAAAGCTCTCTTTTTCTTTGCCGTATCGCGAAACGGAAAACTCCCCGGCGTTTGACGTTCGGTGCTGCAAAGAGAGGAGAGAAAAGCGTGCTCGCGGGGATTATAACGTCGCGTATCCCGCTGAGAGAGAGTCGGCTGCTTTGAGTAACGCCGGCAGCAGTTCTGCCTGTGTACGTGAGCTGAATTTGATATAAACTGGCGCCGGTTTTTTAATGAGCGCGCTCGGGTGGTCGCCGAGAGGTAATTGAAAAATTTCACGGCGAACGTCGTTAACGTTGATTTTCCGGCAAATGCACTACTTATATTCGCGACAAAGAAACATTATCACCGAGAATTCATTGGTACACCGATTACCGTGTCAAAAACACACACAGCCTGTCGATGGTAATTTATGTAGATCCGGAGATAGGAAAAATTCTCTCAGGCTCTTCCTTCTCAACCGACAGAAAACGGAGGAAGGAGAGAAGCAAAGGAGAAAGAAAAAAAAAAGATCGACGACTTTTCGTCGCCGCGGAGACGCTCTCGGCTCGGTGTATAAGTAACAGCAGCGAGTAAAGAGCAGCAGGAGAAGGAGGAGAAGGAGGCTTCTCATTCATAATCCCGAGGTTGCAGCGGCAGCAGCCCGAGGGCGCCTCTCGGCGAGTCATTAATTTTATGGGAAATCGCTGGTTATTTGGGCGTTTTGACGTTCCTTCGCTTGCTGAACCCGTTTCTCCGCAGCCCCAGCTTATCTCCCCTCTGCTGTTCCCCTCCTCCACCCACCTGCCCATTCATGAAAGGCTGCGTTCGCAATTTACGCGGCGCCAGAGCAACTTTGCGTCGTCTGCTTTGACGTGCTCGAGTGGTTTCGCGGACTCCAATTAGCCTCTGATGGTCTCTCTCTCTCTCTCTCTCTCTCTCTCTCTTTCTACATTGATTCGAATTGCTGGCTGCTTAGCCGACATCATAATCGTGTGTTAAAAAAATTTTCACTCGAGATCGCGCGGTATCTCGCCGACTCATCAAAAATTTTCGGTCAATATAGAAACGAGCTCTCGACGGATAGAAAAGGGTCGCTCTCTCGAGAAATACTCGCGATATCACTCGAGCATCTGTGACATACGGCGACGCTTTCCCAGCGTTGCAGAAGAAATTTTTTTCAGCTGACGACGCATCATACGCCGTAATTGCAAAGTTTCTTATGACGGTATATACGAATCGGGTCAAAGTGGTATATCATGTGATCTCTCTTACTCCGCGCCCAATATAGCGGTTCAGTCGAATTTGAAAGGGGGTTCGAAGCTTCGCACCAACGGGAGCGATATACCCCCGACATCAGGCAGCCAATCGTGATCCGAGCGCTTTATCCCTACGAGCGATCGGTCGAAATATGCTTTTCCGGCTTTTTCCTAACCCCGCAGGTCTCACGTATACGTACGCGGGGGAATTACGTAAAACGGACTGCAGTATGGGATAGGAAAGAAAAAAAAAGGGTAGAGCATAGTTGCGGAGGGAGAGAAAGAGAGAGAGAGAGAGATAGAGAGATTAAGAGATAGCGTTCGTATATAAGCATCGTATCGATTTATCGAATCGACTCACGACTCGTAAGCCGTACAGTATAACCAGAGAGAAAGAGATAGGATTGAGGCGTGCAGAGAACGAACTCTGGTCACTGCTGTGTGAATTTTTCAGAGAGAAAGAGCTGTCTGCACTTGCGCACGACGAGGCTTTCTATGTAATGTGGGTTACAGTTGTTGTATACGGTAAATAATTGTATCGGAGATTCTTTCGGATCGCGATCAAAAATCGTGTACGCAATACGGGATAGAAAAGGATAGAAGCATAATGACCTCGATAATAGGATTATCTACAGCTTCGAAAGGAGGAGCGACACACGCACACAATCGCCTCTCCTCCTCGTCGAGTACACAGAGCAACTCGAAGAAGAGATAACGAAGAGAGAAAAAGCCACATCCTCGGCTCGTTTTGCGGCCACTAAATCCACGCGCGTCATTCCTCGCGAGGATTCGTAAAACGTTTTGCGCTGTGTGTATATAGCAGGAGAGAGAGAGAGAGCTCGGCGCTCGTCCGGCATTTATGAATTATTATATAATTACAGACTGCGCCTCGCGCGAGGTGCCCGAGAGACGGGACTCGTATACTTTTCTCATGCTGCTTCTGCTGCTGCTGCTGCTGTTGCTGCTGCTGTATCCTCTCCTTTTTTGCGTCAAGCTTTCGTTAACCTCCGCTTCGCGTACCTGACACATTCCATGGATTCTAGGCTGCCGCTCGTTTTTTGCTGACGTGAGTCCGCAGTATAGCTGATTGAAAATTACGAGCCACTATACCCTGCTGCTACGCGGGAATCTCTCTCTCTCTCTCTTTCTCTCGATTTTTCGGTCCTATCAGCGCGAAAATCCACGCAACAAACACACATACACACACGTAGGCGTATATATACATACATACAGACATGAGCCGAGAGAGATCAGCTCGTGGCGCGTCACGACTCGGGAGCCGTCGTTTCCCACGAGAGCAGCAGCTCTCTGCGCATGAGCTGCAGCAAGAGAGAGAGAGAGAGAAAGAGCGAAGGAGAAGGAGATATTGTGTGCCACCCATCGCGAAATGTTTCTTCTCTCCCCGCCGCCGTCGTCGCTGCCGCCGCGCACCAGCATCGCCTCGTCCTCGCGGAGTTATATACTGCCCGTCGTGGCGTATTGCTCTGTCCCTCTCGATACGTGTGTAGCAGCTTATAGCTCCTTTTCGATGCATATATATACCCTTATGACTCTTTCGGTATCGTAGAAAAATGCGACCTTGGCTCGAAAATCAAGGCGTAACCTCGAGAAGAATTCCCGCGAGATTATTTGTAAAAAAGTAGTAGCGCCAGCGTAGGCTTTGACTTTATCTAAGGTGCGAGCGGTATATAGTAGCATCAGTGGCGTCGGCACGATGAAAGGTCTACCGCGAGGTGTCTGCACCGGGCTCTTTATCTAGAACGGCCTAAAGGATTCTCGTGTTCTCGCCGCGAGTAGATCTTATTTATGCGCTCTGTCATCGGCTTCCCCTATATACACACACACACACACACACACACACAAGTGGCTACCGCATCGCGCGAAAGTAGCTCCTCTTATTTTTCGGAGTTTTCATGTTTATTCATTCGGCTTCTGCGCAGCGCACTTTATACGAACAAAAACTGATAAACAAACGTTTGCGTGTAATCGTCGTTACGAATAAATTACTATCCGGAGAAATCTCTCGACGCGTCGACTCGTAAAATAATTCTCAGTGAGAGAGTATATAGGCGCCGCCGCTGGTATATTCCGTGGCACCTTCCGAGAAGAAGCCGCTCTCTCGATTACGTCTCACACAAGCTTGAGGGAAAAAAATACTGCACCCGTGCGCGCGATGCACTATCGCGAGGCGCGAGCATCGGTAGCCCCTCCGGAGGTACTTTACACGATGTATCATCTGTGTGTGTGTGTGTGTGTGTGTGTTAGTGCCGCGAGCTCGCGTGCGAGATAATATGGAAAATCGTTCTGCGGTATAGGTGCCGGTAGGACGAGAGGAGAGATTTTTTGGGAGTAAAAAATTCTCCGTGGCCTGGGAATGTACGCGTTAATTCTGGATAAGCTTTAATTGCTGAAATATTCACTCTGTCAGGAAGATCGATCGCAGCACTTTTCACACGTGAGGCAGAGAAACACTTCCGCTGAGTTTGCGCACTTCCTTCAAACCTGTGATTTTTTCCCTCGAGTATTATACACCTTTTCGCAGCATATAGCAGCAGCAAGAAGAAGGAGAGCAAAAAAAAAACTCGGGGAAGAATCCTCGATCTCGCATGCATACATGCGCCGGTTGGCGTCCGTCCGGCGCTCTCGCCCCTTAAATAGAGAAGGACGAGGCGAGGGGCCGTCTCTCTCTCTCTCTCTCTCTCTCTCTCGCTTTTTTAAAACAAAGGAGCGAGCAAGCATGTGTGTGTGTGCTCCGATCGTCCGTGGAGCCGCTCATCTAAATCACAAATCTCGGCCTGGCCTGTGCACCACCTTCGAAGCGACGAGAAAGAGAGAGAGAGAGAGAGAGAGAGTTTGTGCCGTGTTAATAACCGCGCGCGGAGGTAACGAGGGGGAGGAAAATTGCGCTGCTCGTGTGCGGCGCGTTGATTTGCATAATTCCTTTCTCCACAATATACCGATTTTCAATTAGAAAATAGCGAGCGCGCGACACAGCTCGAGAAAGAAAGAGTTACACACACACCCACACACACCCACACACACACACAGTACTGTATACGGTGAAGGGAAGCGCACCTGTGTGTATACAAGGCAGGCGTCTCGAGGACGAGGCTGAGGTAGACCCCCCGCGACATGGCGCCACGGTGCTCCGCCTCTCGCCGCCGCTGCCGCCGGCCAGCCGAGACACAAAAAAGAGAGAGGCCCTTTTTTCCCTCTCTCGTCTCTCTCTCTCTCTCTCCTTTCGTTCTCCGCACTGCGCTGGACCCGAAATCGGCTGCGCACGTAATCGCGTTGGATGAATCGTTGAACCAAGCGCCTGGCTGGCGCTGCTGCTTCGATTTATCGAATATAATGCCGAGCGAGCGCAAGCAAGAGAGAAGAAAATTGTTGGTATTTGCTTTTTGCCACGACCCGAGGATTGAAGTCGACGTGTGTACGTGTGAGTTCGCGAGAGATTGAGGTCGAAGCTTGCTGGCTTTTGCTTTTTTTTTTTTTTAGCTTGGGTTCGATGCGGATAATGAGCGGTTGGATAGCTCCGGAATAACTTAATTCGAAAATCGCTCGTCGTTTTGAGAGAGGAGCCCGCGAGCCCTGTATATACGCCTCTGTCACAATACTGATTTATTCATAGACCCGCGTGCCGTGTCTGAATAACAATTGCCTACGACGGGGAAAAAAATGCAGCCAAGACTATAGACAAACGCTGTGTAAAGTCCCAGTCGACGAACTTACAAGTCGGTAATTTTACCTGTCACACCGGACATCCATTATACAGGCGTGTATCGACGACGGCTCATCAATGAGGAATGATCGGAAAATAATAATCGAGTGAGAGCCGCTAATTAGACACGCTAGCCGAAATATCCAACTCCGTAAAGTCAACCAGTAGAGAGAGAGAGATTCCATAGCTCATTAATAATCTCTCGCAACCCTTCTCCGTCTCCCGTTATTAAACCTCGAGCACACAAGTGGCGTATTCGACCAACCAGAGGGTCGCGACATTGTGCGCCGCTGACCAGGGGGTTGCCGTCACGGCTGAAAGGGAGCTTAAAGCGCGTAAAATCTGCGGCCCATTAATGCGTTCCGTAAGGCTCATCTATCACCTCTCGCGTGTGAAATATGCCTCTCGGCCTTTCTCTCTCTCTCTCTTTTGAATGAAGTGGACGCTCTGTAAACGTGTGTGCGGATTCGATTACGAAAATTCCGCCAATTACAGCTCGATCGATAAAGCACCATTTTACGCGCAGCAATCCAATTACACACCGCGGTCTCGGGAACAATAACCATTTTCCGCCAAAAAAGTCTCTCTCGACAGAAAACGAAAAAAAAAAAAAAATCACGAGCGGGGAGCAAAAGTCGGAATAATGTTTTCACCGTTACAAGCCTTCCTTTCAGAAAGGCAAAATGAATGACCGCGTATACGCGTATATACTCTCTGCGGCAAAAAGCAGCCAAGAACACCGGCAGCAGCAGCAGCAGCAGCGGAGCAGCAAAAACGAGAAAAAAAAAGCAGAAGAGAGGGAGCAACGTGGAAAAATACATCCGTACATTCGCGGCGCGCGCGCGCCCGCTCGAGGGTGGTCGAGGTGAGAGCCAAACGAGCGAGCGAGAGAGAGAGAGAGAGAGAGCGAGAGAACGAAATCCAGCGCGTATAGATGAGGGGTTTCGGAGGTTAAACAAACATGTGATTACCGCTGCCTACAGCTGGCTACATTATATCTACTACCAAGGTATAACCATCTACCTCTCGTCCTCCTTCTTCCGCTGCTGCTGCTACTTCTCTTTCTTTTTCTCGAACGCCTTTTCTCTCTCTCTCTTTCTCTCCTCCGTTCGCCTACAGACTGGATACACACAACGACGAGGATGATATGGCAGGCCATATAGCGCTGGCGAAGATAGAGATCGCATTAAAGTCGTATTTCGATTTTTTCCGATTGTGCAGCGCGCTCACCTGTAAAATTTGCATGCGATATTAATTTTGAACTCGCGCGCGGCGGAAAGTCTGTGGCTGACAAACTTACGCCAAGATAGAGCAAAAGGAACGAGACGACGCGACCTGCAAGAACAAGCGACGAGAATAAGAAAGAGAGAGAGAGGGGAAACACGAGGGAGGAAGATAGAGAGATAATAAGGAACTCTCTGAAGCACACGGCTGCTGCTGCTGCTGCTGCTGAGGTCCCAAGAGCCAACAGCGCGAAGTTTACCTCTTTCCGAGGCGCCCGTTAATGCTCGCCTGCCCGGCGCGCCGCGGAGAGGAGAGAGAGAGTGTATAAAAAGGCAAAAAAGTTGCGCGCGCGCGCGCTCGGACCACCCTCGACTGCACTTCGTGGTCTCGTTATATTCTTAAGAAACGTCGAGAGAGAGAGAGAGACGACGACTGCGTGTATTCCCCGTGCTTTTACCTCGTTCTCCATTATTTTTTCTCTCCCTCTCTTCCTCTCGTTTTTAATCCTTCCGTGCATGCGTTTTCTCTCTATACCACAGCGGTGGCTGCAAAGTCGGGACACTCGACGAGTACATGCTTTTTTTTTGAGCTCTGCGCTCCGTTGTGTTTTTCCGCCGTGGCCGCCGGTCTCTCTACTTTACTTGCCTTCTGTTTTTCGGGCTTGATATGACACACAACAATGTGTATACTCTCACGTGCCCCGGAGTAATTAATACGCGGCGGCGACTGCTCACCGTTATTTTTTATTTTATGCTTCCTACATTTCACCGGAGCAAAAATCCTTTGACGCCGCGAAATCTTGAACCTTGAATGCGTAAACACGTGCGCCGCTCTGAAAAAAAAAAAAAACGGAGAGAAATAACGCAAGCTTGGCAGACACCCTCCGCGCGCTAATAACAATCTCACCTCCCACATCGCACGCACGCACGCATACGCGACACCCCATCATCGCGCGTATATCGCGTGTGCGAGCCAACCCATACCGTCCTTATATACCCTATCGTCATCGGCGTGTGTGCAAAGAAAATGACCGCGGCGTCGGGGGACCACTAGTGCTGCGTCTGTGGTACGAAAAAAAAAAACATCAAAGCGTGGGTGGATCCAAGACGACGTCGAGCCACTAGAGAGTAATGAAGCGTAGCCGGGAAAATTCGCCGTCGTCGTCTATACTGTATCGCTGCATTTTTCATATATATATAGCGAAGATAGAGGAGGAGAAGAAAAATGAATAATTTAAGCGGGAGGTATAACGATGTTCGCGCAATTACTTGATTGCACGATCGGTCGAGCAATAATTAACCCGAGAAGCGCGCATAGCTGCTCGTAATTGTGGCTGATTTCATTACTACGCATAGTCTCCCTTGGCTAATTAATTTATAAGCTCGCCGACGGAAAAATTAATCTCGAATGAGAATAGCCGATCAATTTTAACGAAGCTTTGCTCCTCTCTCACGCCCATTGTGCTTACGCACACGCGCGTCGTTAACAATGCACTCGTGTAATATGCGAATCAGCGCGCGTTATCCTAGGAGGAAGTCCTTCACGCTGTAGAGCGTCATATTGAGCAAAAATGAATTCAACCATAAGAGAGACAGAGGATAGGTGGGGGAAGTCTAATGGGTTAGTAGCCGCAGAGCGGCGGGACAGCTTCCTGCTTAACGCCGGACCGTCCACTCGCCACGTCCGCTCTTCTCGCTTATTCCTACACTGCTACTGCTCCTAGTCTCTTTTCATTGGCTTATTTGTCTGTTTATGCCTTGACTTTTTTTTTTCATCCGTTGTCGCTGCTGTACTTATTGGCCGGTGTCGTGTGTGTGTGTGTGTGTAAAGAGAAAAAAAAAACTGATGTCCCCCACCGCGAACCTCAACCCAGAAAAATTCGCGTGTTCAAATTGCATAATGGAGCGGGGTCAATTGAGCGTCGCGCGAGTCTGGGGTGCCGGTACTCGGACGTTAGTGTGTCCAATTTAGCCACAGCGAGGCTCGCACGCTCCAATCATAATTTCTATCAGAGCCACCTCCGGGTGACGATGGCGACGACGATTGGATGGACGGCCCCCATTGTGAGAGTTGAGAAGAGCTTACATCGAAGCTATATACTTAATGTACAACGATAATCGTATTCAGATCTCAAATTCACTGGCATTTAATCGCTCGAATAAATCACGCGTACGACGCTTGAATTTCATCGCTGCGCGTCTCTCGAGCTCGTACTGCACATGCATCTATAAATTGCAAACACGCACGACGGCGAACGTCAGACACGAATTACTCCTCTTCGCTCTGTTCCTTCCTCTCTTGTTTCCGCTTGTGATTTATGACAACGACCACAACGACGATTCATCGGCGATTGTTTAATTGCGGATTACTGTTCAAGATCATAGCGACGTTTTTGCTAACAATAATAGAAGAGCGAACTCAGGAAGAGAACTGCACATCGGGCGCCAGACTTTCCGCGGCGCCTTTGAAAACATGCCGCGATACGGCTAATTACCGAAACATAATGAGGCCCTCTCTACTCTGGGATTTCCTTGTAAGCAGCGCCAGCAAAAATACGAGAAACCGCGGACAGTGGCGCCGGAGTTCGGATACACGGAATTCACGGCGCCGGTACTTGCGCTTCTTTTTTCTCCTCCTCGGCGCCCTTTCGAATTTCTTCTGCTATACGGCAGTGAATAATGGCTGATAACAGCTGCGTGCTAGCCGCCGTAAAACAGCGGGATTCCGAGGAATCGCGTAATTTTCGCTCTTGAGTCGAGCTGAGAAGTTGTACATTCGGTGTAACTGCGTGCGGTGGTCTTTCTCTCCGCTTCTTTGTTTTTCTTTCGTCCACCTTATATACGCTCGCCGCCGACGACGACGAGGAGGAAAATGTCAATAGTCGCGTCGGTAGGTTTGTTAAGTCAATCTCGAGCGAGAGAGAGAGAGAGAGAGAGAGAGCGTGAGAGGAGAGAGAAATAAGAGAAAGAGTGGAAGACACACGTCGGCGGCGATCCTCTCGCATGTTCGCCGAACTCTTATGATAATTACGCGCGTACTCGCGTCGCGGCCGCTTGTTCCGAATGTGTTTTCTTTCCTTTCGAGTGGCTTCTTTGAGCGGCCGCTTTTCGAGAGAAGCTTCTTCTCTCTCTTTTTTTTTTCATTAATAGAGCGAATTTCATATAGTTGTATTATTGATGATGGGCCGAAAAAAAGTCAGTCAGAAAGAAAGAGAGGGAGAGAGACAGGTCGTGGAAATGGGAGGAACCGCGACGGGGGACAAAAATTGTTTTATTTGCTCCCGCGCATGTGGAGGACTTCAGAGGCGCCGCCGTGCAAACTTCGCTAATGGACGCGTTCGACTCTCTCTCTCTCTCTCTCTCTCTCTCTCTCACAGCCACACACACGTGTACAATATATATATAAGCCGTCGCTGCCGCTGCTGCTGTAGCTGCCTGTGTTTGTCGTTTGAATGTTTTAGGACCGAGTCTGTTTGACCAACTTACTTACTGTGCCTCTGAGTTGCCGCAGCCGCCTATTTGCGCGGTGCTTCTTCCTTTCCTGCTTTTTTTTTCATCCTCGAGGATATCGGAGACACCTCGAGAGACGGGAGAGAAAAGGGACGGATACGTCCGCCGCGATCAAATACAGCTTGACTACCGATCGAATCGTTTTGCATCCCTTTGTGAGCATGAGCGGATCGGGTAATTAGAGGTTGAAAGAAAAGCGACGACAAAAGGTCTGGGCTATCTCTATTTGTGTATCTTTCCAGACCGCAAGAATAGAAAGGAGATGCTTTTCCGGAGTTAAGACCTTAATCCTTTTTACACGAAAATGAGAGAGAGGCCCGCGCTCTCGTTTAATCCTGTTTTCGGTTAATTAACGCTTCTTTCGTGTACGCACGCTGCCTGGATGGATTAATTCTGCGGTCTCGAGTTCATGGGAGACTAGGCTTTGTTTTTCTTTTGTGTCCGTAGGTCCGAAGGGTCCAAGTGGACAGCGGCGCTATACACTCCAAATGGGTTTACACGGGACAATGGAATTTGTTTGCGATGAGGGATTTCACCGCGCTGATGATGTTTTCACTCTCTTGTCGAAAAGGGACTGCACGCTGTTTTCGGGAACTGGCTTATGCGCACATTATAGAGATAGCTCTTTCTCCGTGGAAGGTTTACGAAACAACGAACATAAGGAAACTTTCGCTGAAAACTAAATGCTATCGCTCTGAAAGACCGTGACTATCGTTCGCTCTTTTTTACACTTCTCTTCGCGCATTAACTCTTCTCGCCCGGTGTGATAAGCTCAACTAAACTTCTCTCTGTCTCCCGCTCTCTCTCAATGTCAATCAGGGTCTCTCGTTCTCTCATAAAGTAGACTTACCGAGTGATAAGCCTCCACGCGCCTCGGAAGCGCCAGTGAAGCGAGAAGCCCATCGCACGTGTTATTACAATTCGGCCTCCAGACGATAACCTCTGACGCGGCGTTCCGAGTAATAAATTGATTAGCCCCCCCGACGAGTGAACGACGAATTTCATGCGCTAACGCGAAAGCTCTCGCGCTTTTCTATACGACAGCTGACTGGTTTGTCTATGTGTATGTGTTATCGTCGCCCACACGGCCTCGTTCACTAGCCTAATCTCTCTCCCTCGCGCACATGTACGGCGTATCGACGGAGTAATTTACGACGAGAGCTTATCGCTCGCTGCGGCTTTCTCAAGATTGACCTGCGTCTTCTCGAACTTTCTTCGATTTTGACACGCCAGTGTCTTTTTTTTTCCTATCTTCTTACGCGGGGACAATTTCGAAGGAGGAAAAAGCGCTGGCGCGACACAATGCTTGGCCTTTTTTATTTTGTTCCGTAGGTCCGCACCGCAAATTACAGGGTTGTAACTACGTCGTCCGGAAACCAGTGGCGACGAACTTTTGGCAGCTCTAACCGGCGTCGCGCATTCGTAATGAGTCGGACGAATCGGACCGCTTGATTTTCAATCAGCACCATTGTCGCGTGGTTTTCCCGTATTCCGCACGCGTGCGCTGCTGCTCCTTTTTTCGTATAGACAAAGTCAATTCAGCTGTATCTAAAAAAAGAGCAGTTTCGTTCTTTTTTAAATATGAGAGAGAGAGAAAGAGTCTGAATTGTTCTTTCCCTCGCGTATACGTCAGCAGTAGATACACACGCGGGGGCGAATAAAATTTCCCATTTTCCGTCTCGATTTCCAGTCGAGCATTCTTCGCGGTTATATTCTGTCAGGCAAGCGAAAAGCGAGTGGGCCACTCGAAGAAACGTATATAAAAGTGTCACGGGTGTGCACGAGCCAGAACATATTCAGCGGGAATTTTGCCGTATCAATTTCACACTTGCGCGTATACAGACGAAAGCGTTTTCCGCACCCTCAAAGGAGCTTCGGATCCTTTGAGAGGGCGCGAGAGGAAGCCTCTTTTCCATCCCCTGTACGTCTTATTTATACGGCTGTGGCTTTGCTACGTCTGATTTTTCGTTCAACGCGAGGTAATCGCTTTTCTGGTCTTTCGCCCTCTAATTCGCTGTGAACACGAGTTCTTGCGAGGGTTGTAGTAAAAAAGCGAAAAATGTTCCAGCGTAACCTGACTCGCCACATTCAAGCCCAACCCTTTTCCTTCTCCTCTACACGTGTGTCGCGCCTAATTCGATTAGACCTATACGCTTTTCCACATCGTCCGCCATCGTCGGCCGAAAAGGAAGAGACGATTCATCCACGTCTATATGCGCGATCACGTCCAGTCTCTCCGTCACGCGCGCAAGTCTCACGGTGTGTGTGTGTGTATGTGTATAAAGCATATATACGAGGGAAAAATTCAGCCCTTCTTTCGCCGGTCGATGAAGCTCGCACGCACACGTATATAGGTGCGCTAAAAGTTTCCCTCCTCCGCCGCTTCCTGCCGAGGTGGCGCCACGTTTGGCACCCCTGTGAGGTGAACGCCTTGCGCGAGCGGGTGTGTCCGTATACTGTATATACGCATAGTTTGCCCTTGTGTATTATATACAGAGGCGTTTATTTTTAGCCGCATCAAGAATGCATAGCTCAAACGGACTCCGCGCTCGTTTCGTATTCTCTTGTGCAAAGCTGCGTCGATTATCGACTCTCCCCTGTATACACTCCTGGCGATCAAAGTCACCAAATTAACGGCTTTTTCTCCCTCTGGTTTATAATGGGTGCGAGATTTCACTCTCCGCGAGTCGTTTGTCGGGATTGTTTGCGTTTGGCTCTTGTAATCGCAAGCTCGCTCGAGGTTTAATCGATCGTGGAGGAGGAGGAGGAGGTTTGTTTGTGAGCTGCTGCGCGCGGAATCGGTAATTGAAGTGCCAATGCTCTACCCCTCCCCCCCCCTCTCTCTCTCGGATAATAATTCGTTTGACGAAGTGCAAGATTGCATTGGTTTTCGATGCTGCGAGTCGTTAGCGGCGTTTGTCGATGTTGTCCGCTTGTGTATAGTAACAATCGTATATAGCGCACTCGATTCGTCGAAGGCCGGTAACGAGTGGCGAATATTGCGAGGTAATATTCGCGCGCCTTATTTCAACAAATCCAGTTCTCGATCGTCGCTGCTGCTGTGTCCTCAATGTATGCGAAGGTCGTATATAGTAGCAGCAGGGGAGAACAAACAAATTGCCATAGTAGGGCGCGAAGACGCCGAAGCTCGTTAAAACGAACTGAGTCGCGCCCTTTATCCGACTCGGGCGTGTCCGTTGTGTACGTGTGTTATATATACCTTCGCACACACGTGGATGTATAGATGCACGTAAGATGGACGCCGGCGCCTCTCTCCTACTCTCCGCACGGTAGAATCGAGCGAGAAGGAGAACGAGTAGAGAGAATGAGTCGATCGGAGCCTCTCGTGATTCTAAGTAGGTGGGCCCCAGGTAGCTCGGACAGATAACACCCCAAGATTACCCAGGACAGAGTCATTAGCCGCGTCGGCTTCTGTGTGCTCTCGAGCTCTTCTTTTTCCTCCGCGCGCGACCGGACTACTTATCTCCACTGCTGCTGCTGCTGCTGTTGCTACTGAGATGAGCTCAGCTTCTCGATTCTTCTCGCTCTCTGAGAGCATTCGATGCATTTTCTCAAAGCTTTTCTCTTAATTGACCAACTGACGCGGCATCGCGATTTCCGGGAGATTCCAGGGACTGTACCGTACTAATTGCCATGTAAGATTGCCGAGTTATGCCTGGGAAAGTCGTGAAGCACACACGAGAGGTGGACCATCGCGTCACCCAATTCTTGTGAACGCAGTGACGCTCTTTTACTCAGAGCAAACGAAAGAGAGAGAGAAAAAAAAGAAGCCGCACATATAAACCGAAGAGAGGGAATCTCACCGATGCCGCGTAGGTATTTAGCTTTGATAGGCTAATGCCGAACGCTAGATTAGCACTATCTACCGGGCGAACGCTAATTATTTCCCTTTGTAAGCTGCACTGCCGCCGCCGCCGCCGTGGATCGGCGCGTAATGGCTCGGATATTTTATTTATTGGCTGCGCGCCGAGGGCGTTCGCATTTCTCTCCCGCTCTGATCTTGCCGACGATTCGCACTCGGCTCGATGCTCTCTCTCTCTCGCGGTTTTATATATATATATGTATCGGTATATATGCGCGCACCGACCGAGTGAGTTTCGGCTCGTCCTCGTGATGCGCTTATATTAATGCTTCCCGCAAGGATCTTTCGATTCAGCTTCCTTTTACGACGATCCTCGTGTCTTTATTTATTACTCACAGCGCGAGGAAACGATATTAACAGTTATTACTCTAGTTTACCTGTTTACGTTTTGCGAGATTCGTTGGAACGCGTGCGGGTAAACTTTGTTGCTATTACAATAGCAATACAGTATATATAGCTCGCGTTATTATTATCATAAGGTAGCGATCGAATTACACCGAATAAAAAATTCAAGCTTCGTTCTATCTTCATATTCCCGTTATATTTTTCCACACACAAACAAGACGGTCGATGAATACCCGACGCGTTTCTAGAATTACCGTCATCACGCTGTATTTTTTTTTTTTTTTCTTTCGACAAATTCCATTCCGCAAAATATCCAAGCGCAGTGACGCGTAACGCCAACAAAGAAATTTCAGAGCTCGAAAACTACGCATTCCCGTGTAAACGCGCATACGCCGTTTATAAAGCCACCTCCTCCTGCAGTACCAGAGCGGGTGCTTAACGACGCTTTAAAAGAGCGTTACGCCGCGAAAAGTCGACGCTGTACGTGGCTACCGGCGATTAACGTTTCGCTCAACTCTCTCTCTCAAAGGCGGCCTATGCTCACTCGACCAATGGCTGCCGCTTTTGTATTAAACGGCGCGTTTATCGGCGAAAAAACAGTCGAGGCTCTTTTTTCTACGTTTTTAATAAACTGTACGCCGCCGATGAGTACACGCGTTGAGGTATTCACAAGCTCGTAAAGATGCACAGTATGCACACACGGTTATACGAGCTTCGTCGAAAGAATTCCGATGGCAATTACGATCTTCAACTGGCAGAAGGAAATCATCTCACGCGTTACATATACACTAGCTCGAACTCTCTCGACGCCGGGAGCGAGAAAAGGCCGAGTAGTCTGGCCTATCGATCACCCGTCGTTGAATAAATTATGCCGCGACGACTCTCGGAGCTAAAGCTATATCCTTATTGACGGAGGCCGCAGGAGCCGGAAATGACTGCAATTCGCGCCCTCTATACGCTGCGGGATTTTTTCTTCTCGGAAAATTTGCATGGCTACAGGGGCTCTTGTCAATTTTCGAGGGAGTGTAAGGAGAACGAACCAATTTCGCTTGTCTATAACGCTGCATCTCATGTTAGAATTAAGTCGTTTTTTTTCTGGGATGATATAATCGACGTAAGACGCATAAGCATAAAACAGTCTGTCCCAATGTAGGCTCCGTTTCTTGTTACAGACGATACTGAACTCGATGCACAAGTACCAGCCGAGGTTTCACCTCGTCCGAGCCAACGATATCCTGAAACTTCCTTACTCCACCTTCAGGAGCTACGTGTTCAAGGAAACCGAATTCATCGCAGTCACGGCGTACCAAAACGAAAAGGTGAGTCTTGCATTTATGCGTAACTACATAATGAGCAGAAGATCAGCGGAGATCTCGCAAGCGAATCCGAGAGCTTTTTCGCGGAAACGCCGACTTCTCGGTACGCGTTATATTTCTGGGTTCCACGCGTGTATATATCGTAAAGGCGCATCTTTGTTCGGTTTTTCAGAAGAGAAGATTTCGAGACGCGAGTATGTACACAACAAAGTCGCTTTGTCTTGCTCGAAAACTCAATGGAAAAGCTTATCAAGACCGCCAAAAAGCTCGACGGAGCTAATCTCGACGATTCGATGATTAACCGCTCACGCTCGTGATAACCTTCCTTTCATCTCGGCGACGAGTCTCTCTCTCTCTTCTCTCAAGTATCTCAGTCGGCACTCCATTTAGATATATAATATATCCCTAGAACAAGGCCGCGCTCTGTGCAGTCCAGCATTTTAGCCGCGCGGAAAAATGCCGCAAGAGAGAGAGAGAGAGAGAATGCAGGATTCAAAGACTTGAATGGACGAGTGAATGGGAAGCTATGTGTGCGCACACAAGTGAATGAGCTCGCGGCGACGATTTACCAGAGAGAGAAGAGAGGATGCGTAATGTAGAGAGGGAAAAATTGAAAGTTTATCGGGGGGGAATATATATGGCGACCTTGAGTCACCGCGAAGGCACAGGAAGAAAGAGAGCCGAGTGAATGGAGCTTTGTCGGATTCGCGGCGCGCCAGAGTGGCCGTCTTGTCTTTCGCCGACATTATAAGATG
>CM053171.1:2048657-2229974 GCA_012977825.3 Pteromalus puparum | reverse complement strand
TTGAAAGTTTATCGGGGGGGATATATATGGCGACCTTGAGTCACCGCGAAGGCACAGGAAGAAAGAGAGCCGAGTGAATGGAGCTTTGTCGGATTCGCGGCGCGCCAGAGTGGCCGTCTTGTCTTTCGCCGACATTATAAGATGCGGGGTATGCGTCTGTTCGTGTATATGTATACGGGGGGGGGGGGCCGATCGTTAATCGTGAGCGGGTTTGCGCGCTCGCGCTTCGATTATCATTTGTCGAGAGATATGTGTATGTGTATTATACGCACAAGTGCGCTTCTTGGAAATAACGAGGATATTGCTTGGTTTCTTTGCAGATAACGCAGCTGAAGATCGACAACAATCCATTCGCGAAAGGATTCCGGGACACGGGTGCGGGCAAGCGAGAGAAGAAGTAAGTATTGTTTTTAAAACTTTGGCATATACGTCCCCCAGGTCAAAAAGCGCAAACCAGTTGAAGTTGTCAGCGTCAACTACAAAAAGAGAACGCGACATATGTCACGCCGTAAATCGCGTACACATATCATCATCATCGTCCTCTCTCTCTCGCTATCCATCTCCCTTTGCCCTCGGCATTGCAAAGCCCGAGCTACATCCCAGCTACCCCAGTGTATACTATATACATAGCTACGAACCGCGGCTCATTTGCACCCCCCAGGGGGGGAAGTGTGCCAGCGTCGGCGGAGCTCCCGGCTCATTTGTATTCAATATTGCGAGTTTACGAGCTTATGCGCCGCCACCGCAAAGAGATACAGTCGCCCTTGGAATGAGCGCCAATGGGCTGCTGTGCCCCATCATTTCAATTTCATTGGGGTGGTAATGGGATAGGGGTAGCCGTAGCGAGAACTCGAGTGGATTTTGATGACGTTACGTTACGTATGCATGGAATATAAGCAGTGCTCTATGTAGCCAAGCCTGCACTTCCGGGAGTTTGCGCTCACGCTGATGATGGACAGACCGAACGGTACTCGCACATAATATACGACGTAAGGAGAGGGGGGGGGGGTAGGCTATTATAATTTCTGGCAGTTGCGCGCGTGCGGCTATTTTAGGATTTTGAGGTTTCGCAGAAGAGACTCGAGCGAGTTTAATAGTTCTGATGGGTTACTCCCATGCGCGACTCGTTGCCATTCATTCATCGCGACGTCCGTCACGTTCAAGTTATTAAGACGAAGCTGGAGCGCGTTGCACGCGCGCGGAAACCGAGTACAGCCAATGTATAAAAAAAGAATTTAGTTCTCGAGAGCGAAAACAACAAGGCTCAAAGCCGTCCTGGCGCTTGTCCTGTCGCGTCCTCCTTCTCCTTCTCTTTCGTCCTTCGCAAAAAGTGCGCGCCGCCAAGAGAAGAAATCCAATATGGCGCGCAAACAGTATTTCACGCATCGTTTGATCGCGAGCCAGCAAGCGAGAGTCACTCCTGTGATGGACCTACTCGTTTCTCTCTCCGCGCACAGCTTCTTCCACATCTCTTTCTCTCACTGCTCCTTTTCTCCCCCCACACAGGCTTGACGATCATTCGGACTGTCGTTTGATTCTACGGAGGGATCGGCCCGATACCTGTCCGTCTGTCTTTTATTTCGGCTAATTAAGTCCCGGTTATCTTTCCGCTGGAATTTCGCCTCAGTTCTCGATCGAAAATTTGTTTTTCACGGAGCATTTTTCCATCCTCGCGCAATGATTACAGAGCCCGAAAACGAGGGTGGAAAAGTCCCCCGTCGCATAAGGTCTTGGTTCCGTGCTCTCGAATTTGCGATTCTGGGGGTGTCTATATGTCTTATCACGAGCGGCGACGCCGGAAAGTACAAGGGAGAGACAGAGAGCGAAAACTGCGGATACGGCTTGTGATTTTAATTCCGCCGCCCCTCGTGATTACTAAGCTGCTTCGGTCTCTGTGGTGTGAAACTCGCCCTTTGATGATTAATCCCGAAATTTCGAACTTTCTTCGGTTGAAAATTTTCCTCGATTTTATATAACGTATATATGCGAAGAAAAGCAGAAAGTCATCGGCGCGAGAGCTCGTGAAAGTGGAGTTAATTTCGTGAAAATATGCAGAACAGCGCAGACTGTACGAGACGTGTACAGGCCGAAAAAGCAAGAACAAGACACGAGGCCGAGTCGAGGGAGTTAATCGAGAAAATATGCAAAGCAGCGACGCATCGCCGTTGCGGCTCCTAATTAGAATAAGGGTTAGTTTTGGCTTATGGTTTCGGTTAAGGGTAGTTACCTACGTTGAAGATAGAGCGAGATAGAGAAGCTTGTACACGAGCCAGGCTGTACAGTTATACAGAGAGGCACATAAAGGGCTTGGAACAGGGCCAATCATCGGATTAGCATAGCTATATGCTCCTCGGGGGGCGGCGCCTACCAACGTGCACACTAGCGCCGG
This sequence comes from Pteromalus puparum, assembly GCA_012977825.3. NCBI lineage: Eukaryota > Metazoa > Arthropoda > Insecta > Hymenoptera > Pteromalidae > Pteromalus > Pteromalus puparum. The sequence continues at coordinate 2,227,585 of CM053171.1, read as the reverse complement.
GCATTGAATTTTATATCGGAGACAGATAACAGCTCGCGTAATGAAACATTTATTCTCTATATAGTACGAAACTAGAAGTACGTATAGTTTTTATTCGTATATAGCAAGACCTACTTATCGCAGCCACGAGAATCCCATGGAGTTTTGGTGCGGCGTATACTATCGATTGACTGACACGCACACACATCATCGCGTCGCTGCACTCCCATGTTTTCGACGCGTTGCATCCACATGCACACACGCATGTACACTTCGACGGAAGCGCCGCGAGAGAGCTTGAGTTGGGCATGTATTGGTGTACTGATCGTATTACATGGCATTAGGGAGCGCTAAGCCGCCGCGTCGCGAAAGAGAGACAGAGACTATAGACTTACATGAGACTTACAGACATGACGCTGAGGCTCGACTGTCTATAGAGATGTACACTCGGTTAACTCTGTCGTCGCCGAAAATCGAGTATTATAGAATCGCTTGATTGATATGACGCGGCAAAGTATTGCTGTATATGTATATAGAGCGGTTTTATTATGCGCGTGACTTTTGCGACAGGCGGAAGTCGGCGGGTCGATGGATGCATGTATACATCGATCCGAAAACTTCGTGGTTTTTGGTTTCGTTCGGAGGGTGCAGCCGCTCAGTGAAGCGTGTGAAGTTTCTGACGCCTCGTTGCCGCTGACCCGTGTTCTTTATATAAGCCGCGCGTCTTGTTTATATTTTACGCTCTGTGTTTTTCACTGTATCGAGCAAAATTGTTGGGTTTGTCGGGGGAAAATAAACTTTGCGGTGCGGATCGTATAATTCCTTTTTTTTATTGCATTCTTTCATTCGATGCATGGCTATTCGATCAATAGTTTTCAAATGCTTCTAGTGCCACTGCCAAGTTTTAATTGAAAATCGGAAACTCCCATTTGATCCACACCGAGTCATACAAAAAAAAAAAAGGTTAAACGGATGAGTCGTCGCGAGGCGTGAATCTCGATGTAGACACATCGCGTAATCCTCGCGAACAAATTCGAGCACTACGTCGTTTTATATATACACAGAGACTCGGAAACGTCTCTTTCTCTCTCCACATCCGTCGATCGTTCGGCTTGACTCGCTCGCTCACTCTCTCTCTCTTGTCTTGAGAGGATTCAGCGGGAAAATTGGATTCCAAGTACGTTACCGGCAATTGGTAACGCAAAGTATGTCTCTCGTGCCTTTACATATCTTGTATGGGTGCCGTACTGTTCGCGACGTCGGACGGACTATAGACACCCGGGCTTCTACACGATCGCCGCTGTCGACCTACTCCTATATACAATATAGGCTGCTGTGCCGCATGCATTGACGATATGCAACAGCAGAGACACCTACGCCTGTTTATGCACGTCGACAAATGAACAGAAGTTTTGCGAAAAGATTTAACGATCGGTCGTGCTTCAAGCAAAAATATATACGCTTCAAAACTCTTCTCGTAAATCGCGAAGCGCAATCCCGCAACTCTGCGAGCGACGACGGGGCATAAACCAGCCAGAGCCAAAGATAAAGCAGGCCAACATTTATCACCAGCGCGTAAAACCGCGCACGACGTCCTCCGCTGCTGGGCTGCGGTGCACATACGATCAGACAACTCAGCTGCAGGCACTGCACTGCGCGTAGGTGGCGCGGACTCGGACTTCTGGTGGGGGGTACTGAGAGGGGGCGTCCGCGTATATACCTTATGAATCCATACGTAGGCTGCTCGCGCCTGCGTGGCGGGAAAAGTTCCTGTCGCACGTATCGCCGGTGTATAGCGTGTGGGCGAGAAGGAGAGACTGAAATGTCGCGGGAAAGGCGCCGAAGGCGCAATTAAGATAATAACTTTTAGTGCCTCGCTACTGCGATACGCGGCCGAGTGGAGGGTATAAGGATATGCTGAAAGAGCGGTTACCGGAGAGATATGCATAGGCGCGTTTCTAGGAGTGTTGCTGCTTCACACGCGATAGTGGCTGAATTGAGAGCTGCATGTTTTACATATATGCTTATTACGCTCAACTGGTTTGCGTTTTTTTTTTTTTTTTAAATTCCCCTAAAGATCGCAGAGGAAGAGACGACCGTGGCAGCTACTAACCATTTCTCTATTTGTTCCAGCAGACAGGCTCTTCTGACGGTGTCGGGCGGCGGCTCGCGACTGAGGGCAGCCAGCGGCCTCGGGCGGACGCAGGATCTCCGGAGCCCCCAAGCGGCGCTCGCTCGCAACCGGGCAACGACTACCTCGACGACGCCGACAAGCTGCTGCGACGTTGCGTAGGGCCCGACACAGCCCCGTCACCGGCCCCAACACAGGTCCCGCTCGCACGAGCGCGAGGGGGCGACGGCGCGAGCGGCATGCGGACCGGGGCGACGTTCTTCCGAGTCCTACCGGCTCGAGAGCGCGGCACGGGCGCGGGCCTCGCGGCCCACCACGCAGCCGCGACGGGCCCCAGACCTGACGTGCTCACGTGGGCCCCGCCGCTGCACCCGCGCCCTGCCTGCCCTACCTGTACCCCCCCCGTCCCTGGACTCTACCCGGGACACGGGCACCTCATACCCCCGAACCGCGCTGGGCGTGCAGCGCCGGCCGTCACTCCGGGCATGCTGTTCAACGCGCAGCTCCCCCTGGCCGCCTCGGCAGCACGCGCCTCTTCGCCCATACCCCAACCCGCTGGCGAGTCCACTGCACCAGCTCAAGGGCCATCGGTTCGCGCCCGTACACGCTGCCCTCGCACGCGCCCTCCCATGGCTCGGCCCTTCGAGACGGTGACCCCGCAGTCGGGGACCCTCAGTCCCAGGTCGCCCCGCCCAGGGCCGCCACTGGCTCGCCACCCCGCGGCCGCGGCCGCTCCGCCACCGGCGAGCTCAGTCCATAGAGACAGGAGAACCACCAGCGCTACCGACTCGTCGGCACCAGCCGCGACGGGCCCACCGGCTATTCCCACAACAGCCACCGCCAGCATCAGCACCACTACCGGAACAACAACGACGAGGCCAGTGGCGCCAGCGACGACGACGACGACGATCAGCCGACGACGGAGACGAGGATCGTCGTCGACGTGGACCTGCTCGAGGAGGAGGAGTCCGCCGCCAGGCCGACGAGCCCTGGCGGCGATAGTGGCGGTAGGAGGCTGCTCACGGAACTGGGCCCAGTGACGTGCAAGACTGGTGACGGCGCGGGCAACTCTCGCTCGCTGGACGAGGAGAGGGGAGAGACGCAGCCCGACTCGACGTCGTCCTCGTAGCCGAGGGCCCGCCGTTTCTCGAGTCGCGAGGCTCCCGTGCAAGCTTGAACGAGGACCCGATGTTACGTTTGACGAGCGGGCCCACGGAGAGGGAGAGAAGAGTTATTAATTATTACATATACAAAGTGCAATTGGACGGACGCTTGGCGGAGGATCGAGCCCGGCAGCGAATGCGTGTACATAGAGAGTGACGAGAGCACAATTTTAATGCTGTATTTAAGGGACGTCGAAGTGTGGATGAACTCGGTCGCAATTCCGCGAGCTGTGCGCAGGGAAGGTGCGGATCAGTGCTGGAGGTCGTTTTCTTTAATTTTCCCGTGTATAAGTTACAGATGGAAGGCAGAGGCTGTCTGAGATTTTGTTGTGAAAATATTTTATGTTGTTGCGAGTTCCGATAATTGTTTGTACATGATGTAAAAGTTTAATTATACCGATGTTCCGATTCTCGATGGTTCTCAATGATTGAGTTATCCGACATGTAGATATTACGCCGATATTTTATAGAGTTCACTTATTTTTTCATTTCGAAAGATGTTAAAACTCGTAGCTTTCATACGCCATTTTGTCCACCTGAATGTACGACGAAATGGCGGATACAATCAGTTGCGAACCCAAGTCTTCACAAAGCAAGCAGTGCGATCGGATAGTTCATCTATATCTGTGTAAAGTAGCTTAAGGGTATATGCATTGCACATAGTAGCAAACTATCAAAGCCAGCACTCACCGCAGTTTCTCTGTCTTAACGTTAGCAAACAAAAAAAAAGAAGACGAAAAATTACGAGAGAATCTGATTATCCTTAAAGCATCTTCCGCGGTTGCCTCGAAAAATTGCGATCCACGGACACACGTATATACACGTAAACACACGGTACACGCGCTATGTACAGTTCTTAACTCATTCGGAAATCAATGTAAACTCGAAGCTTCGACCGTGAGAATTTCGAGTCTATTGTGGGATTTCAGAAAGTCAGGCACATCGAACGAAGACGTCGCTCTGCAGTTCGAATCATATCCGAGCGAGTTACGAAACACCTCAAAAATACAAAACGTTTTACCTGCGCGATTGCATAGATTATAAGAAAAAAAAAAACTATTACGGTAAACGATAATTGCAATATAAACGCATCTCTACTATTTGCAGTCCCTGTACATATGTACCCTAGTGATATTATATTATATCTGAGTATAAATAAATGATGAGAAAAGTAAAAGCCAGCAACTATCCTCCGTATGAATTTAATGGATTTATGCTACTGTCGAGTATCAATTTATTACTAGCGTCGTATAAATAAAAAAAGAAGAAGTAAAATAACGAGAAAGCGAAAGATCGATGTACGCCTGCGCAAAATCGTCGTTAATGCGCAAGCGTTTTTTAATCTTTCCTTCGCTTTTTTCGTCGCTAAATTATTGCACCTCATGAGAATACGGGCGTGCGACACAGAAAGACGATCTGAAAAAAATAATTCGCCGCGTCGCAGACGTATTGCGAGAAACTTTTAATAATAAATAGAAAAGCAAGAAGAGTAATAAAAAGTATGAGTTTAAAAATATTTCGGGGGGAACGATGTTTGTGATCCGATTATCTTATTAGTAGTTAGGGAGAAAAATATCTTCGGAGAGTGAGTGAAGCGGATCGAATGGAAACTTGTATAAAACGTAGAAATTGATGTAGATAATTATACGAGCGGAAGAGAATAAACAAAATAATAAACGAGCGCTAGCGTGTATGTGTGTGTGTGGTCGAGAGCGAGTGAAAAATCGAGATTTCTATATATGATTCACGATTGAGCGAAAGCAAATAAATTTTCATCGCAATCGGATTTCGCTGGAGTGATTGAGTCTTTTATTCGTCAACGTGGAAACCCGGAAACGTGTAATAACGCCTAATCGAATCATCGATAAACAACCGATTTAACGGTTTAAAAAAGTCAGTTCTATCGGATCGTCTTCTATTTAAGCGTCACCGATGTGATGGTCGATTATGCGTTATCGCACAGCTTCGGGCAAATACAATCCAAACGATGTGCAGCATAAAAGAGAAAATAGAGAAAAAAGAGATAACATAAAAGAGTCTATATCGTTTGTATAACGCGCTGTTTCTTAAAATAATTCTCGTTTTATCTCTTTAGCAATTCGTAGAAAGAGCGTCTTCATCTTCAAGCGAGAGCGAAACGCATGTCTGAAAAATAATAAAAAAAAAAATACCTGAGAACCGAGCGAGACAGAAAAACCATGTAGTGAACTAGGCTAGTCCGATAGCTGCACCTGTATAATACACGTGTATAATAATTATATAAATTATAAGAAGGGAGCGGAAGAAGTGACGAGAGAAGGAATAAAGATATTAACCCTACAATGCTGTACTTGGGTTCTGTAAATTTTTCCTATCCTATTCCTCTCCTTATTCACTTTTTATCAAAGTAACAAAATTTATGATTTTTTTCGAGGCGCTTGGGCAATATGGATTGCGCAAGACTACAGTGTAAAGTATATGTTTTATTCGTCCATATGATTGGTTGAACTAAAGCATCACGCAATTATACTATTATTATAGTAATATCTGTATTTGTTACAAATTTGTAAAATTGAAAAAGCTATATTTGTTACTTGTTATAATTTGTTTGCAATTATAGTTAAATTATAGTGTATTCTTTTGATGAAGAGTAAAAATTTTAACGTCTTTTATCTTCAACTACAAACTGAAGTGCAAACTGAACAAATTATTTGCTATTGACTGAACCCCCTGTATTGTATCGGATGCATACTTATACAGAAGATTAGGCATTGCAGGGTTAAAAACCTTCAAAACGTATCTTCGATTATTTGAAAGAAGTAAAGAAGAAGAGATTATTCGTACTGCGGACTTTCTTCTCGACTGTGTAAATTCGCTTTAACTTACAAAATAATGAGTGCAAAGCCCGAGTCTCGAGAATCTTTGAATGAAGAAAGAAAAGTGTGGGTGCAGCATGTCGAATGCTTCTCGAAATCAAAGTTGTCTCTCAGAAAATTGTATTTAATTTTGTCGCAATTGCAATTTCAATCTTAGCTAAAATAATCGAAAGTATACAATTGTCTTTCTTCTTTGAGGGAGGCGCGAGATTCGAGATTGCAACTAGCAATGTGTATTAACTATCGTTTATGGTCGAACACGGTTAAAATCTTGTCAATGTATTCGAATTGATAAAAAAAAGTAATCATAAAAATTCTAGAAATCACAAAAGTATTTGACCGTTATCGAAATGTCTTCGTGAGATCGTCATAAGTTTGAGAATCTCACTCGATACATGATTACTGATGCGTATATTGTATAAAAAGCGCATGACGAGCCCAGGCAAATCAAAAACAAGCAATAAAAGTAACGAACAAGGCTCCGATCGCTCGCACGTTTCCACCCGTTTTCCCTGAAAAGTTCCCCCCTTTTAAAAAAAAACAAAAATCGTATTCCTATCGCTTGTATTGTATATTGTACACTTTTAGTCTCCGACCCTCCGAAAGATCAACACGATTAAAAATTATATATTAATTTAAAAATAAACAAAACTGTCTTATTATTCACTACCATACTTCCTTGAATCGCATGCATAATTTTTTAAATTTCTTTTTATTTTACATTCATAACGAACGTCAAAAGTTCAGAAACTCGTTCACACTATAACTTTGACAAAAACAGTTTAGATAGCGTAAACTGCTATTCAGCGATATTTTCCTATGCGGAATATAAACTCTTTTACTTTTTAACAAGACGTTTCGAAAGTTTTTGTTTCTTACGATTTTGTTACATAGTTTTATTTTTAATGGATTTCAACAAAAGGTTTTCTTTTACTCGTTTTCACTATCACTTGCGCATTAACAGTACGCAAGGTAAGTATTTTTGAAATTTTAAAGGTAGGTGTGCCATCTATGCCAAAACTACACTGCTGGGTTTGCTGCTTGGGCCGCTCATGCTATAACTGCTTAGCTATTCTTCGCGTTATGTTCTCATTTTTTTTTTCATTAGGTCAACTATTTCAGCAGTAAAAAAGCTAAAAAATTTAAATTTCGCGCAAATTAATCGCGCCAAACAAATTATCCCTTAAGAGGTGAATAAATTTCTCACCATAGAGCGGCGTCAATTACCCGCACGGGGCGCAACGCAAAATCTGCCTCGTTCTCCCCGTGTCATTTTTGCGGCAACCTATAGCGCGCGGCGTAACATCAAACGCAGAGATCTACCTACTTCATTCATATTTACGAAATAATTACTCGGCCGTTTTTATTCGCCACCCCATAATGCCGTTGTCCCGTGGAAAAATAATGAAGAATCACGCGCGGAACCCGTAACGCCACTTCTTCGCTTTCTCCTTCTGCTGCAGTCTACCTTCTTTCATTCACTTTTTTCGTTCTTCTGCGCTACTGCCTCTTTGTACTCGCGTGCTCCTTTATATACGCGAAATATTTTAATTGCCCGGCGCGTAGGTATATATACATACGAATTCTCCGCTCGAGCGAGTGAGAACGAGGCGGCTAATTTGACTCTAAGCAGCTCGCGGCCACCGAGGAAACAGAAGCGTATATATATATACGTGTTTGTAAGAAGAGAACGACGAAGGAGAGGGAGAAAACACGCGCGCAAACTCTCGCGACCTATGCGCCAAAGAGTAATTGCAGGAAGAGTTAAAGAGTTCCTTGCTACGAAACGATTAATGGTAATAGGTAATTAGGCATATAATGTATATAGACAGCCAGATGAATGGATGTACGGTGGGTTAAAGATATACGAGAAAGCGCTCGCATTGACTCGCTTACTTATCTTATACTTTCCGCGTAGTAGCTGGTAATTATTTCGCGTTACAAGTGTGCGCTTGCTTTGATGCGTTCATCGAGTACTGCTTGTATGAGAACATGTGAAATCGGTCGTAAGTAGTAGAAATGTAGTGTCACTCGTATGTTTTAAGAAGCTTGATTTGAAAAAACTTATTTGTGAGCTAGTTTGCGTATATACTCTATTTGGGCTAGTTGCGAACGAAATAATAATTTGTATAAGTATAACTCAAGTTAATCTATATACTGTTAAGCATGAGCGACCAAAGCAGCAGGCCAAACAAGGCAGTTATAACATTGGTGGCACACTACTATATCTAGACTCGGGGCGCATATTATTGCGAGGAAAATGAAAAAGTGCCGATGCGCCACCTATATTTTCATCTGCTAATGTAGACACGGACAGTTCATCGATGGTCACGGAAAGGCCAGATTTTAGCAATAAAAAAGCAGAAATTTAACAATTATTAACTAAATAAATTTTAAATTAACGAAACGCAAAGGTATAAATAATACGAGTGCTCGTGACTGGCATTCGTAGAAAATGATCGGTCCCAATCAAAGGGACATTAAAGCAGTTTCTTATATAACGTTGCGGGACGTGCGTGTAAAATAGCAAGAGAGCGAAATTCCTTTATGACATCAATAAATTTGAAGCTACCCATACATATATCGCGCGAGAAACCTCAGAGTTTGCCACGAATACGTGTGAGAGAGTCGACAGCGTGTAAATAAAATTCAAATTAGCCGATTCCATTTTCACACTGGATGAAGATTCTTGTCTAGCCCGACTCGTTCCGTTTCTGTCTGTTGATTATCGTTCTAAAAAAGTTAATCGGTTCATTGACTTTTTATAAAACGAGAAACGCGTAGAATGACTAATGCCGATCGCGTGAAATGTGCTGTACATCAAAGTTGTGCCGAGTGATGATAATATTTTTTAAGATTTTGTGAATGTTCTCGTAACAATTTTCGAAGCCACACACGGCGTAACAAAATTTCCAATAATATTGAACAGCTTTGGATTATTTATTCATAATATCAACGCGATGATTCCTATGTTAAAAAAATAACGTTCAATACGATCAAAGCGTCGAAAATCCTCGTAAGAAATATGCGACACGAAACCGTAATCTTCTACGGCTATACTACACAAAAGTAAAAGGATTTAGCTGGTTCGTAGTCAGCGACGCTGGCTTCCTGCGTGCGGTGGCAGAAATTTCAGGTTTGCGGGACGGAAGGTGGTAATGATAGGCAAGCGAACGAGCAGAGAGACTCGCACAATATAATGACACACGCGAGTGGTGTGCGCAACGCGCGACGCGACGTCTTTTATTCGAGCGACGCGGAGGCGAGGAGTGTTCCAGTGATCGCTCACGCTTTTTTTTTTTCAAAGTGTAATTTTTCATCGCGACTAATATGTCTTCCTCGTACACATCGAGATTTCTAAATTTTTCAGTCAACGTCGATCTTTCCCGCTTAATTTGAGTATCGCAGCGCAGAAAATCATCGATTCGTATATGTAACGAGCCGAAACCGGTTTACAATTAATACCAATCATCATCAAAGTAGCCACTGAGATCGCGAGGTCTGCGATAAAAAAAAAAAATCCGATCGCTCAGGTGTCCCAGCTAATACGCTCTCCTGCACCTCGACTTGGGCATTATTCGCCGCATCCTCTCTCATTTTGCGACTTGGCGTTCGAAACGCGCCGCTTCCGCCGGCAACTGTGGTATATGGAAAACTCCCAGCGGCAGTAGCAGCTGCGGTTGATACGTGTCGGAGGATGGACTGCAAGTAGATTGTACAGGCGCGTGAGCTCGCTCTCTGCGAGTAGTATAACAATGGACACGCGGTTATTTTGCGTTGCGCTAATAACGCACATCAAGCAGCCGCCGCCGCCGCCGCGGCGAGAGACAGAGGAAGGATATCGCGCGCATGAGCGACGCGTATGTACTCATTTGTCGTTGGCGGCGGTGTCGGGGACGTATAGTTGTTGTTGGATAGAGAGGCATCAATTATGATTCTATATCGCGGAGAAAAAATTAGCCATATATAGGAGTTTTGGACTTTTAATAGTCTTTGGCTATAAGGGCGATAGATGGCGCATAGACACTTTTACTGTAACCGTCAGTAAATTCTTATATAGCAGTGTACTACCTATATACCAATACAGCCTTGTTGGGCTTCCAGCTTGAGCTGCTCGTGCTAGGAATGGCAGCATCTTGATGAAGTTATGGTTAATTTATCCTGCTGCTCTATAAATTATTCACAATATTGATAGTTTATCAAAATATTATACTATAATAATTCCAAATTTTCGATCTTATATTCCATACAATCATTCGAATAAATTCATAATCAATAACATCAAGCATTCACAGTCTACTTTCAGATCCAAGATTGAGTCGAGGGTGCCGAGCATCTGCACAGGTGTCATGCACCCCTCGGGCAAACTATGCTCCAAGTACCTCTCAAGCCAAAGCCCACAAGCGAAAGAAATAAAGGAGAGAGAGAGAGAGAGACAGACGGAAGTTGGCCCTCGTTGAGTTTCTCCTTGACCGATTCATCGGCGAAATTGCCAAAGTGTAGTCCACCGCGGCCTCTCCGCATGTACACTGCAGTGAGCGAGGTAAGTCGAATTAAGCAAATTAGATTAGTCTCCCTCTTTCCATTGCGAAACGGACCAGCCAGCAGCAACGCCGTCGTAGACTTTGATCGTTTGGCCGTGATGCGACGCGCCACCGGATCGCCGGCATCCGATGGGATCTTGCGATTTCTCGACTCGCGCGACTGCTGCTATATGGCCTTTTTCGTCGGCCGAGAGAGTCAGTCAGCCGCAGAGGTGACTTTATGCGTGTTCGTTTTTATTCGAAGTGAAGCGCGGGAATGATTAGCCGAACGGAGCTTGCTCATGTGTGCTGGTGTAGTTGAAATGGGAGGGTTTTGTTTTTTTAATTTAAACAACGCAATACGCGCAAATGGAAAAGCCGTGCTTTAGCATTAAAGCGTAATAAGTTTCAAGATCGAGTGAGCAATTTGAAAAATTCTCTCGGTAGCGGGCTTTGATTGTCGTTCCGGCTTCTCGGGACAGCACGCAAGCGGTTTTTTTGGTTCTCCCGGCGCCGTGAATCTTCGCTCGAAGTCGGATTCGCACGCCTCTGCAGCCGGATTTTGACTGGGTTAACGTACGCGCGAGACACTCTTGCTTTCTTCTCGACTCTTTTTTGTGGTTTACTTTTGGCGCCTTTTCTGCTCGCAGAGCAACGATAGCCGTATTTCCAAAAAAAAAAAAAAAATACTCGATCTGCTTTTCTCGTCTATAAAAGACACACATGGGTTCAATTCCAGTAGTTCTCGTCCCATTGGCAAAAGAATGGCTCGCCATACGAAGAAGAATCAGTCGGGGATAAAAAATGTCGAAAAATGCGGAGTTCTTCGCGCGGCGACAAAGGTCCCGCGCGAAAATAAATCTCAGCCTCTTCGTGCAGTGCATCTTCGGTAGCCGCACGTTGCACCTATACGTAAAAGCTTGTCGCGAACGCGACTCTCTCATTTACACTCTAGAGCTCACGAGAGGATTTACTGGCCTCGGAATACAATGCCGAGCTGTCCATGTCCATCCGAGAGTGAGAGCTACCGGCATACGTGCGTGCACGCACGGTATGCGTAAGTGCGCGCGAGTTATCGGAATGTTTTTGACTTTCGTTTGTTTTTTAAGCAAACGATTTATTAAAAAAAAAAACAAAAAAACTTTTTCCCGCATATGTGAGTACTGAACGTGCTCGCGATGCACTAGCGTCGGAGATGAGAAGAAGAAAATCCTCGGCGAGTATAGCGCGCTATCGCTCGGGCGGTATAAAGCAAAGCCTCGCATTAAAAGGGCGAGGAGTGCACATAGCGTCGTATTTCGCGCCGGCGCTATTCCGGCCTCTTAATCGCGCTCGCGCGCAAGCGGCCATATTAATGTCCGTGAGCTCGACTCGTCGGCGTCGGCGCCTACAAACGAGCCGACAAACGCTGTACGGCCCGGTCTCTCTCTCTCTCTCTCTCTCTCTCTCTCTTTCTCTCTGTGTGTGCATAATCGTGATTTCGCATTTTCTCTTGCGCTTCTACTCGCTCTTCTTCGACGCGCTCGCGTCTCTCTCGTTTCTTCTTCTTGTTCTGTCTTTTTGATGCTTGGCTGCTTTTCGCGGAGAGTCTCTCTCTTGCACGGCTGGAGGTAGAGATGATGGTATAACGAGGGCCTGATTAATTTATCGGCGATACGCCGCTCGCGGTGTGCGATCGAGTTGTAGCTGCTTTTTTTTTTTTTGCTCTCGATGATTTCGAACGAGTATACATCTGAGCGACCACTTCAGTTTTCATGTTTGAATATATTCGCGATATTTTACGATTTCCGCTCTCTCGAGGTTTCACACTCGTGCTCGTAAAAGCTCGATGCGTTTATACATGAGCTGCGAATCGGTTTCGAAACTCATCATACGGTATCCGCGTACTTTTGCGCTTATAATTGTGTACAATGTTTGAAAAAAAGAAGCAAACTTTCTCGTTTAAAATCATATACACTCGCTATACAGCTGCCTCGTTACGGGAGCAACGGATCGGTGCGAAAAATTTCGTCGGCATCATCAACGCGGAAAAATCCACGGACTTAATCGTAACTCTCGCGGCTGCTTTATATGTATGAGAAATTAAACTCGCGTATCGCGTTATAAAACGCGCGTAAGTGCCGAGATAAAAACACGCACACCGATGCTCCCGCTCTGCGTCTGGTTCCCTAATAAATATACGTGTTTGTGTGTATGTGAGTGAGAGGAGTAGACTGGCTGAGATATGGGATGGCTTTTTTATGGCGTCGGATCGAGATTCTTTGCTTGTTATTACGATTTTCTTCGAATCAAGCGAAACTTTCGCTCCGTCCGTATGGAAATGCCGCGCGCCAAGTGTTGATGGGAATACGAATGGGTTTCGAGAGAGAGAGAGAGAGAGCCGGATTCCTTTGAAAATATCGTGTATACGTCGATGATGTAGAATCGGTTGAAAAATTCAGCTATAGATATATATTCGTAAAAGAGCACCTTGCAACTCGCGTCAATCTAATCCAATCACCATTCGCTTGTCGCTCTTTCAATCAAGTTCCAGCCTCGACACCTGGGGCCGCACTTCTCTCTCTCTCTCTAACTCGTCCTCGGGCCAAGCAGGAGAACTAGCTGCGTATACGTCGCAATTTTATTCCACTCTCCCGACTGTGCACACACTGCGAGAGCGAGAGAGAAAAAGAAATACGCGTCGCAGCTGATTTGCGATCAATTTGCCCTGATTTACAATCGGCCTCGAGCATCTCCGCTATACAGGTATATATATACGGAGAAGGAGGAGGAGAGGGGAGAAGGAGATTGCCGATCGCCGATCGAATGTGCTCTCGCTCGTATGTGTGTGTGTGTGTATGTGTGTAGTCTGCTGCCCTTCGCGCCGCGCATTCCGAACTTCGATGCTACTGCTCTGCGCCGCGTCGTCGTCCTTCTCTCTTTCTGCTCTCGAGGTCCGTAGCGGTTATTCTTGCCTTTTTTCTCGGGGAATGAGGGAATTCCGAGCGAGTCCGATTGTTCCCTCCAAGAAATTCGCCTATATTGTTTTCTTTTTTTATAGAAAAATTTGTTTTACCAATTATTAGTACACCGGGAGCATCGACACCGCGTAACGACAAAGGAGTCGCTGGTAGCTCAAGATGTACGAGCCGCGGTACACGTATAATGTAGCCAGTTATTTGTCGGCACCGATGTTGGTTTTTCGGGCGACGACCCCCTGCGGTGCACCCGCTGGGCCTCCCAAGGCCCTTTCTCTCTCTCTCTTCGCGAGTCGCGTTGGGATTTTTCGAAAGACACGGCCTTTTTTCTTTTAATTAGGCGCCAGCCGCAGCGGCATAACCCTTTCGTTCAAAGGTGGGCCCGCTTCGACTGTTGTTTATTTTTTTCTTCCTTTTCGAGGGGTCATTATAAGCTGGCACGATGTTTGTTTATCTCTTAGCCAGTCTCGGTTATAATGTGGATTAATGGTCCTAGATGCGCAGTGCTCGTGCGATGAGTTATCGATAAAAATTCACTCCTCGCTCTCGTCGAAATCTCCGCGAAACGACAAAAACGCTTCGGAGTGAAGCGTCTGAGAGACGAACGGACGGATATACATGAGAGAGAAAGAGGGCAAGGGAGATCGGAAAAAATGAAAGGAATTCACGATCGGTCGCTCTCGGCGCAGAGGTGCTCCACTCGCGTCTAGCTCTATAAACGTATCCGTGGTCATATGTCAAAGCCATAATTATGATCGCGAGCTCTGTCGTAAGCGTCTGTGCGTCGGAGAGAGGACGCAATCTGATTTCGGACAAGGCGCCTCGAAAGCGCCCGCTTTTATGTCCCTTTTCTCCGCTCTTGCTTCTTCGCTCCGCTCGTTTGCCTCTTTTTTTTCACCGGGTTTTTATATCGTCCTCGTCTTCTATATGCGTCGATGCCCTTCGGACTTGTGGATGTATAAAGGTTCTTCTTCTTTTTTTTTTTCTCAAAGCTGTAGCTCGATTTGGCCGAGATTCGTTCGAAATATAATTCAACGCTCTACGCGCGGCACGTTTTTGACATCGGAATAAGTTTTTCAATTTTGAAAGCGATCTCGGCTAAATCACCATATCTCCCAACGAGCTTTCACGAAATTGATCAACCGCTTCGTCATCCGAAACTTCATTAAGAACTTCGCGGCAAACCATTTAAGCGCATCTTTACATAAATCACAGTCTCGAGAACTTCCGACTCCTAAAAAACATCATTAGCGCGATCGGCGATTTCGATAAATTTCTCAAGCAGGAAACTCTATGCTCTACGGCACCACCCACGCGCTGTGTGTGTGTGTCGCTGCCTCAATACGTTGTAATGCGCGCTCGCGTGGGTGCGAGAATTATTTACGAAGAGATCGGCAGGTTGGCTGGTAATTGGCTGGCTTCTTTTCCTCCTTCCGCGCGGTGCCTTTTGCCACAGTGAAGTCGTATCGGGACGAGGCTGCATGGGGTCTCTCTGCTCTTATGTATATTATACTCGGAGAGGCTGGAATTTAAGGTTATTGCAGGAGAGAAGGAGGAGAATATATATACGATCGGGATTTCGTCATGGCGGCTGAAACTCGGTGGAAATGTGTAGCCTCGTGTTAATTAATACGTTGAGAGCTGGCTCTATTTTTCGGTGAATAGAGAGACCTGCCGCTAATTGAATTAAATAGAAGCAAGTTTCTCAAAGCCAATGTAAAATTAATTTCAATATACGTCATGCAACGAGCAATCGTTTGGCAATCCGTATACGAGAGACGGCATATAACGATCGTTATCAATCCATAAATCGCGGAGCCTCTCAAAAGCTGCGAGGTGTGAACGTATTTTAAAGATCTTTCCCAAAACGAAACGAAGCATCTCCTCTAATTTATACGAGTATCATCGAGCGTTCGCCGAATTTCTAAATTTATTTCAACCTTTTCTCTCTCTCTCTCTCTCTCTCGAAAAGCCGCGGTGACGATCGCCACACGCTTTTTTATGCGCGGCACCGATCATTAACTCATATTTCTTCATTTGCATTTTTACGCGCGCCGCGAAGCGAGTCAGTGAGTTTATAGACGGATAGCGCGGAGAATTTACATTGTCGTGCGTGCGTCGAAAATTGTAAATCTCGCTATACACTGAATTATCGAAGGGAAATTACGATGAAGCAAGAGTCATTCAGAGCTGTGTCTTCATTGCCTAAACCTTTTTTATTAACATTAATCGATTCGATACAGCCGTTAAACGAGGTATTTACAACTTCATTCGTAGATTCGATACGAGTAACGTTAATTTAATGTTATTACTATCGCGGTCGTTAAGAGAATCAAATCTGTCGTTATATACACTCGATTAGCATCGACGTGACTCTCGGATGGATCCAGGGACACTCTTCTCCAAATTTCAAAACTCAAAGTACTCGCATCCTACGCAAAAGCTGTCCATAAATCATTCTCCGCGAAAAGTAATCCCAATAACCCACAAAAGCAAGCGGCGAAAAAAAAGGGAAAACCAACAAGCCATCCCTCATAAAATCCCCAACAGCCTTTTCTCACGCGCACATCAAACAGACTCACACACGAGAGAGAGAGAGAGAGAGAGAGAGAGCTGTGCGCAATTATAATACACACGGCACAAGCTCGTGTGTATCGGCATCGGCGCCGCTAAAGGCGAGAGCTATTAAGCATTAAAATATGGAAGAAGACGAAGTCGGCGCCGACATACACACGCACACGGACGTTTGTAACGTCTTTTAATCACGAAGAGAGCCTAGCCGCTCGCGCGTATGGTCTCTTTCGGCAAATTAAGTAAATCAATAAATAACGAGGATGGAAGGAGCGCAGAGGGTCTACGCATACAAACACTCGACTCGGGAGAGAGAGAGAGAGAGAGAGAGACAGAGAGCGGCACCTGCGGCCTTTGTAGAGGAGTGAACCCGTGGCGCCGAGTTACAGATGTCTGTATATCGCTACTTAATTTACAGCTCTGCATTTCGCGCGATTTATACGCAGCCTACTTTTCTGCTCTTCTGCAGCTTTCCATTGTATAATATACGTTAGATCTCGACTCGGAAAATCACGAGCTCGTAAAAGCAAAAATGCAGCCCAGAAAATCTAACGACTCTAAACAGAGCAGTAAAAAAAAATACTTCTCTCAAAACTCGTCATTGTCGTCGCGCTCGTAAACGTCCTTCCTCTCCGCTGTGCCCCAAAAACTTACAAGAACAAAAGCAAAGGCATAATCGCCGTAAAGAAAAAGGCAGGACTCTCTCTCTCAGTCACGGGGATTAGTGACGCTCCTCATTTCGGCAGCGTATAACACTGTGCGCGGTGGCACGGAGCTACCGGTCCGAATCTGATAGCACAACGAAGAAGAGAGAGAGAGAGAGAGAGAGAGAGAGTCGCTGGCAGGTCATTTGGACTCCCGCTGGAAGAGATAAGGCTGTGTGACGGGCTGGGCTTATGGGTAAAAAGGAGAGAGAGAGAGAGAGAGAAATAAAGTTAAGAGCCATTTGTATCGGTTAGCGGCACCTGCGACTTGGTGTCGTTGCCGGCTTGTTTTTCTCCGGGCCTGGCTCTGAGAGAGTTTCTTGCTGTGTGGGAGCCGGTAGAAGGAATTGATGGCTTTTTGGAGGGGAATGGGACTTCTTTCTCGGTCCCGCGCGAGTGCGATGAATTATGGAGAGGTAAATGTCGAGTTTTATGTGTTTATTCGGTAATTAGTTTTTTCCTATTTGAGATACCCTCTCGGCTTTTGAGGAATTTTTTCTCCTCTCTATGTATATATATATATATAGAAGGTCGTTCGATTATGTATGCTTGGCTCTTTCAAAAATTGGTTTCGAGCAAAAATTACGTTCTCGGAACGCGAGAGGACGAAATATAAAATTAAGCTCGCTGGATTTCAAGCGCAGGCCAACTTACCTCCAACATTTTCCATGTCCAACTTCGTAGCTCTTCTCAACCCGATACTGGGTTAAAACGCACACGGCGAAGGCCGTCTCAGACACGTCCTATATACCTCCTACCTCAGCACACACGTGCAGTTTTCCCCGCTGAGCACGACGACGTTCACGTCTCAATTCCCCGCTGCCCGCGGCAACCGATTACCAGCTACTCCTTCTCCAGTCTCTACAGGCCGGCGCATAATCTCGAGCAGTTTTGTGCCTCGGGGGAATATTCGCGTTTTCCGGCTCTGCAGTTGCTTATTTTTCTCGATATTTTGCTTCGCGCTCTCGATAACGAAGTGAGAGTCGAAGCTATATGCATAAGCTCGTAACTCAAGCTTCGACCGTACGCAGTTGTCGCTACAGTCCTTAAAGAGCGCTTAAACGTCAAAGCAAGAAAAGCGCGCCGTCCACACGTAGCGCTAATTTAACGCGAAATCGTAAAAAAAAAAAACTGCCGCGCGGTTGGCTTAAAAAGAGGATTTACTCCTTCGTCGAGAGCGAAGGAAGCGTGATTATCGTCGTCGTTGTCGTCCTCTTCTCTCGGCGAGTGTATCGCTTCGCGCGAGTATAAAACAGCTATACACGCGAACGCGTTACATAAAGCAGGATCTTTTCTCGTGGCAGCGCGAAAAAGCCGTATAATCGTGTCGATAAAAGTCGTCCGTGGCTGCTGCAGCTTGAGATGGGCTCAATCTTCTAATGCGAGGAGGAGAACTCGTGAGTCTCGTAAATCGAACGGACTGAGCTAAGTAGGGACTTTTTTCATTTCTGGGAGAGGATGCGTTGATGCTTGTGTGTGAGCAGGTATGATAGACTCTGAAACTGATAATATTTTCTCTCGTATACACCGCGTACGTAAGCGCGATTAGAATGCATGTAAAACAGCCTAATTAGAGACATTCCAACCACCACACGGTTATATAATATACTATGTGTATACGAGCCTCGATCGGCACAAAATATACAGCCCATGCGTTGCACAAAAAAGGCGCGACGCATAGCACAATGGCTCATCAATAAGCGTTCTCGGGCGACGAAGGCGATCGAAAAAAAAAAAAAATATATATCGTAATCCAGGTCGCGCGCGTCGCGCTATATTCACGTACATTCATCGCATCAGAGCGAGTCCTCGACGCGCCAAGCGAGAGACGACTTCGTCTCGCTTCAAAAGTACGCGCCGGGGACTATAAATTTTCGCACGAGCCAACGGCTGCAGTATGTTTTCTCGGCTCGGAAAAATATCGCCGCTGCCGCCGCGCAAGAAAGAGAGACAGAGAATTCTCCTCTGATTGATGACTTGGACGTCTATACCTATCTGCGCGCTGCTGCAAAATGTGTGGCACACCTTTATATGTACAGTGCGAAAAAGTACCAATGCGCCATCTATCGCCACTAGCCATAGACTAGGGAGTCAGGAAGTTCAAGCGGGACAGTCCAAAACTGTAATATCACTTCTACGGCTTAGCTCGCGACAACATTTTTATATGAAACAAATGCAAACAACATCCACCAAAATTTTTTTGTAGCATATACAATCTTCAACTCGTAACAACTCTATCCTGAAAAATTAATTCCGTCCTCTCCTTCATCAACCTAATTTTTATCATGCGAATCACACACACGCACAGAAGCACTGCAGCTGCATTATTTGTCGTCGCGCGTCAACGCAAGGGCAAATCCACGATTCACTGACTGCGCTTGGCGGCCTCGGCGGCTATTATCTCGCTCGCGCGGCACGTCTCCGCATCAGCCGCATCGGAGGTGGAAAAAAGACGCTGACGACGACGTGACAGAGCGACGACGCGCCAAGCAGCCGAGAAAGGACAGAGTCTCGCGAGTTTTTTTCAGCCACGTTACAGAACTCGCGGATTCACTAATGCGCAGAGAGTCGAGACCGATGATATCATTCGCGGCGTGCGAGAGACAACTAGATCCTCTTTCACCTTTTAACGTGTCGTAAATCCGAGCGGACGATTACACGCGGTTGTGATGTGCGGCTAGCGTGGGACAATGATTTCTTCTGTTGCTGTTGCTGCTGGAAGGAAATCTTTGTCGTTCGCTGGACGCCACAAAGGTTTCTTTTTAAAACGCGCTTTAAACGGCCGTTTCCGGAACTTTCTCGGAGAAATTTAAATTGAATGTAATGGATGCGCGGCTTGAATAATCGGTGTAACTATGTGTCAGGGTGTGTCGAATTAAAAACTCTGTATAATATTTGATCGTTGACATTTCAAGATTCGAGCGAGCTAACGACATCACGGCTCAATCACGCTCTACGCAATAAACGCCAGCTATTTATACCACCTCAAGAGAGAGAGAGAGAGAGAGCTAATCCAGCAATTAAAGCCCTATTCGAAAAAGTCCAAACAGAGAAACACAGCCGGGAATCCTCTCTACTTAGCTCACATATAAAAGCGCCATAAACCGCTTTCCGTTCCGATAAGTAGCCAAGTATAGAGCAGGTGCGAAATTCTTCCGGCAGCAGCAGCAGCAGCAGCAGCTCTATTGCTCGACGACACAACTGTCGTCGTCTAGCTTCTGAAAAAAAGGAAGAAGGCAAGAAAATATATAAAAATGCCGGGGCTGTATATGCGGGCTGTGCAACGGTCTCTAAGCGTATAGAGTCGCGCGAAACAGGTGTAGGGAGAGGAGTATAGGCTCGCAGATGTCCTTCGGAGAGAGAAATCGGAAGACGTGTGTATCTGGAGCTCGAGGAGAAAGGTGTCGCTGGTAATTAGCCGGGCTCGTTTAGAGAGATCCCTCTCAAAGCACCAAATACTCTGTATGAATGTAATTGTTATTGGAAAACAAACATTACCTGTACTCGTGCGTATGTATATTAAGGAAAAGCCAGCAATCGAGTCTTAATTCCCAACCATCAGCGCACCGAAAGAAAAGGACAGGACATTAGAGTCCACTCGATTCTCATCAGCGAGGAAAACGCCTCGACTCAGCCTTGAAATCAACGACTATTTATATATACTTACTCTCGAAACAAATGCCGTGCTAGAATCGAACGGTGTGAAGGCTTCTCGCTGCTCGCGTGCGTGTAATTTCGCGCGAGAGAAAAAGGTGTACTTACTCTCTGCCGTACCGCTGCCGTGGAATTCTTTTTGAAAAAGGGAAACCGAGAGGGAGAGACAGGCATTAATCGCAGCTGTCTTCGCGCGAGCGCGAGCTTAATTGGCCCCCTCTTCGTCGTATACACTATATATACTGTACACCTGATATGACGTGGCTACCCATTGAAAATTATTGGTATCGATCGATGAGTTTCTTTCGCTAATTAGCTCGACCGATTCAAGATCGAAATATTCACAGTCAAAGCAAGAGGCGATTCGTCGAATAAAACAAGTCGACGAAACAAAAAACCCCCAAAGAGTATAATACTAAACAAGATCGCGGTACGCGCGCGCATATAACAAGTTGACACGCTCTCGTCGTCGTGTGCAGCAGTGGAGACAAGACAAAACACCAGCAGTCGCGTTACGCAGGTATCCCGTGGAGCGACGCAAGAAAATCGCTCCGAGGTAACAATCACGTTCTCGATCGAATACGGAAACTTCAACAGCTCTCGTCGAATTCTCGTCTCGAAATCATCGAGTATCGCGTTCCAGGTGCTACAGTACGGGGATAATATTCTGCGTCTTTGTGAGCGAACGAAGCGAGCTTCGTTAAAGGCGTCGGCACGTAACATTCCAGTTTTTCGTATATAAAGTATACGCTGCATGTACAGAAAGAAAGAGCTGAAGGAACGGATAGAGTTTGTTTCTCTTTGTCTCCGTTGGGTTTTTTCTTATTTCCTCAGGTGCACAGCGGGATGATGACCCTTTTACACTCGCGAGTTTACACCCTGAGATTGCGAGGTCTATTAGGCTTTTTGCTATACCACCAGTATACGCGCGCGCGACCACTGAGTTGACTTTTTTTTCTCTCAAAAATTCATCCATCAGCTGACTTTACAATCGTCGGAGTCGCATAAAACGCCGAGGAAACTCTGACCTCTTTGCCTATCTGTTTCGAAAAATCTTCAGCACACGCGCTCACATAATATAAGCGTCATACACCGAGACGTCCACTAAAGCTGCCAGAGAGAACACAGGGCGAAAACAACAAATGGCGCGTTGCTGCTGAGTGAAACATCGCGCTTGCGGACAGTGACGCTCGCGGCAAAAACGCGAGGAATCGTTAGCAGCAGCAGCAGCACACACACACGCGCGCGCGTTCATCTTGCTCCTTTTTTCGCGCTGTCTCTCGATCTGCGCAGTTCTCCTCACCTGTCCGCTGCCACTGCTGCTGCTGCTGTTCTTGGTTTCTGGAAGAAAGGAGAGAGAGTAAGTATATAAGCGATGCTGCGCTCGTCTCGCCTGGAGCATTGCGAATTTCTCTTTTGGATATTTTGCATAATTGGTGCGCCGAATGAAATCGAAATTGCCGGTGCGCTGAATATTTAAAGCTGTATACCCTCAATCGATATTCCCGAGTAATCGATATCCCCAAACTTGTCCCCCCGCAGAAAGCTACAAATGGCTCTTCCGCTAGACCGGTCAAATCAGCGAACGTAAAGTCGTCGTTCCGCGCTCGCGCGTTCGTAATCTTTCAGTTCTCTGCGCAGTTGTAACGAGGAGAGCCAAAAAGAGAGAGAGAGAGAGAGAGAGATCATGAGCTTATCCGATTGTGCTCAGTCGAGTGAGAGCCACGTCCAATTCTTCCAATTAAGCTTTCGCACTTTTTGATGACACGCCGTCCGCTGGCGATTGGATTAAGACAGCAGTACGATTGATCCGCGTCATCAGTCGCCGCCCCCCTCAGCTCTACTGCTGTTTGCTCGATTCTATACGATTTTTCGGCTTCGCTGATGCCGTTTGCCGAGTCAGGTCAATTCGTCTGACTGCATTTGCATTTCTATTCTGTGTATTATATATTACCGTCAACGATATTTTTGTCTCGGAAAGGTCGATTTTAATCAGAAAAAACTGTACACAGCTATACCGAGAGCAATCAGCCGAAGTCGCAAACACGTATACACGTTCGACCACGTCCGGGGGCGAGAGTCTGGCGCTGTCAGGACGGTTTTCCTCTCGAACACGCGTAAGAGACGTCGGAGGCAACTCTCTCCGCGTGCATAGTTCGGCGCTTCTCAACCCCAGGCCGATCCTAAACACGACAAAACCAGCACTAATTTCACAAACGAATAAACGCGCGTATCTGCGGCTCGGCTGCATCGTCTCCCTCCCCTATACTCCATATATATACTGTGGAAGGGGGGGGGGGCGCGACAAGTGAAGCGACACTGATGTGGGGGAGAGAAGCTTTGCCGTGGAAAGGAGACGACGTCGGCGTGAAATGGAACGAGGGCTTGGATGTATAGATGGATGCGCGCTTCGGTGATAAGGCGTTTGGGGTGATACCGATGCAAACCCCTGCACGATGAGTCAGAAGTATTTTCTCGAAATCTCGCGTTATCGAAATACGTATAATTATATACATCCGCTACGCAGAAGATGCAGTATAACGAAAACAGAAGTCGAATTCCGCTGCTGCTATCTCGCGCATTTTTTTTTTCCTTGAAAAAAGAGACCCGCCGCAGTCAGAACACGCACTCACACACATCCGAAAAGCACTTTGGAGCTTCTCTACTATACAGGCAACACAGCAGCAACAGCAGCAGCAGCGCGACAAGCGTAGATTATTCGTCTCATATACATTCGTATTGGGCCGGGTGTTGAAACACTTGGACCAATTATCGAGAAACTGGAATTCGCTGACCACCCAGAGACACACGCGCCGCCGTGCGGCTACTTATGGACTTTTTCTTCTCTCTCGCTTTTACCGCAATCGGGGAGGGAGAGAGATGAGCGCAAACGAGCTTCGCAGCTCTCTGGAGTTAATTAAGCCTGCGATCTTCGGCTCGACTCTCAAGAGAGAGAGAGAAAGAGAGCTGGCTCTATAAGCTGGACCTTCTAGCTTACGCGTGTTTTCATGTGTGCGACGCTGGTACACACACGGCTTACGTGTTGAGATGCGTTTGCTTCTTTTTCACTTCGAAGATTCAAAAGAACTCTGCTATTGTTGCAAAATTAACGAGCTCCATTTTTTGTTTCCACATACCACTGAAATCTCACTCTCCTTATTCCACACTCGCGCTCATGCATTATAATGCAGCACGGCTTTCTCGCGGTATCTCTTGCTAATCCCTCCCATTTTACGGATCTCCACACCGCGTGCATAATCCTCTTTTTTTATCTTCCGCCTCTTCTTTTCGCTTATTTCTACCGCCACAGCCGACGACTCCACCTCTGATATCATCCTAAACGATCGTCTTTTTTTTTTTTTTTTTTTGCTTCTTCGATTTTGTTGTAGAAGCGCGCGCGCGCGAGGATATAGCCGAGGCGATTGGAAATCGTTTTTAAATGCCTCGCGTCGCTTCGAGAATGGATATGGTCGGCATCGAAGGCTTGAGTTTTTCTTCTCGTTTTGCCACGATCGTCGCGTTTTTAAATTAGGGAAGTCGGATTGATTTTTAACACCGGTTCTCGCTTTCGGCCGAGCCGCAATTCGCCGTGTGTGGGCATCGCCGATGACTTTTCGGACGATTCGCAAGAGTGAAAAAGGAGGGGAGGAAGATGGGGAATTCGTTATTTCTTGGAATCTCAACACTTAATTAGAGTTTCTCGAATCGATATCATTGTCGCTTATTATTCGTCGGATCGGCGCTTCTGGACTGATGAAAACTGTGCCGTTTGCACCTCGAAAAATAATTCGTTTGCAACGTGTGCTCTTTTATAAAAACATCTCGGAAGACACCTCGAAAAATAAAAAGTCAGCTGCTCGCTAGCAATAAAGACATAAAAAAAAAATCGAGTTCCCGGAGAGCGACGGCGGCGACGACGCGTTTCTCCAAAGGAGCACGTGTGCTCTCTCACTATCATCACGAGACTCACGTGCGCACCTACGCGGAGCAATAGTTCGTGCGGGTGTCAGATGCGAGGCCGCGATAACTTGAGCAGCGTTTCCGGTGAGCGCCGTGACCGCGACTCGCACCTTCGCCTTTTTTTTTTCTCGTCCCTTTCTTGTATACTTTTGTTCAGCACACGAAAAACCGCGCGGACTTTTGCTCTGAAGAGCTCTTGAGACTATAAGGCCTTCTTCGAAATATTTATTTTCGAATAAAATCTAGCAAGCAGGGCTTTTGCATGCAAGCCCCGCCCGCTTTTCAAAAATAGAATATGTTATTGCTATGTCATGACCAAGTTCCGTGTAGGTAGATATAACTTTCGAGGAAGGTGTTCGATTGCGGGTGACATTTTTGGTATGGTGGGTCGCCACCTGGCGGAGAGTAACGATACTAACCGTGAACGTAGTATAGGTAGCAGAGCGATATCACAATGCAACGTAAACAATAAAAGCGGCGACAGAAAGAAAGTGTCCGACGAAAACGTGTTGAAACTACCAAAATCTCGACGCTTTGCAGATAGCATCTACATTGTGAACTCGTGTCAAGAAGACTGAATTAGCTCAAAACACGCGCTGCCTTTGAAATCTAAATCAAGCCGAGTATATATGCGTACGAAAAAAATTATGCGGTCACTCATGGTTTTGTTTTTTTTCATATTTCAATCTGAACCTCGATCGCAGAAAAAAAAACTGTTTTACAAGCAAATGAAGCGCTCGAAACTACCGGGCTCGACAAAGAAAACGACAAAAGAGATTTACGGAGCGTTAAAGCCCGCCTCAATTTACACACGCGAGTCTAGCGTAAAAAAACTGACAAATTTCGGCAACTCGTGCTTGTAACTCAGCTTGCAACTCTTCTTTTTTTCACTCGGCAGCACCTCGGAGGTCGCCACCGCGGTGGCGTCGGGCGTGTCAGCGTTATGTGATTGCAAATTATTAGTTATTAGCCGCTAGCGGCTGCGCAGAGAGAAGGCTTTGCTATATGCCTCGAGTCGAGCTGCGGCTTCCGAGAACGAGAGGACGAAAAAAACGGAGAATAATGAGATTTATGAAGTTGACGGAGAGATTTTTTCCCCCCCAAGCAAGCTGCAGTTTGTCAATCAGCCGAGTGTATTCTTAATTTAATTAATTCAAGTGTTAAGACGTTTAAGCGGCTAATGGTTCCAATTAATGCCGCTGGAAAATGCGTAATGGGAAAGCCCGCGCTTGGTGAGTATCGCGACTGATGCATTGTGCACTTCGCGAAGTCTGCTCTCACGAGACAAAAAAATCAACAGTTTATACCTTTCATAAATAAAGAAACCCTGGCGTTTTCACCGTGTGCCACCTCGGAAACTCAGAATCGAGCTAATAACGAGCAATAATACCTGCGGAACGAAGAATTTACCCGAAGATAATTCTGTGGCTGGTAATGTGGTTAATAATGACCGAGATAATAGTGATAGAGACGCTGTGCTCGCGCGGGAGCAAAGGAGAAGAAAAATGACGAGGGAATGAAAAGAAAGGAGTCGCGGAGAAGATGCGAGAGCTGGCCTCTTCCCTTCGTCAAAAGGCTTAATAGACTTTATTGTTTTACGAGCCAATTACAGATTACTTTTACGAGGCTGCTGCAGTCGCTTTTAATGAATCCGTAGAAAAAGTTCTCGCAAATTTCCTGCGCGTGCGCAGTTTTGCTCTGTTTTCGACCGATTTTTTTTTTTTTTTGTGTACCACAAAGCTATTCTGAGAAATCGCACGCAAATACCTCCGAAATCACATCCTCTCTATTTCACAACAATGACACTATAAGCCTTCTCACCGTCATACTTACATCGCACACCTTGCGAGTGTCATACTCTCGTCTCAGCTGGTGTAGTATAATCGGCGTTTAATTTCAATGCAGCCACATAATAGCGTTTTTCGCTCATTTCTGCGAACGCCTCGCGGAAAAACGCCTCCGCGTTACACGCACTCGAGAAAGAAACGGGGAGGATGATGCCTCGTATATATATATATACGGCGCGACTCTTTCTGATTTATATACGAGGCGCGATCCCACGACTTTACGAGCTGCTGCATCGTGCGCGTGTGGGAATGTTGCCGTATAGCTGCTGATGCTAGGTTACAAGTGCGCTAAGTGTAATGTGCGCGTTTTTTTTTTCCACTCGGCATTATGATTCCTGGGCCGTGCGAAGAAGTAACTGTTCGGGAGCCCTTAAATGTGCGACGCGCACGCGTACGCGTTATATGTATAGGTTTTATCGGGCTTGCCCATCGGGTGTACTATGTGCGCGACACCTTTTTTTTTTTGTTATTCGTTGTGTCTAGGTGTCGCTTTTTATATCGTCGCTCTGGTTTTATGGTTTTTTTTTTTTATTCGTGTGTGTGTGTGTGGCGAGTACGTGATGGTATTCTCTGGAGAGTTGAAGACGATTTCGAAAAAAGTTTGAGTTGTATTATGAATAAAGAATTTGGAACGTCGTTTGTTTCAGTCCATATGCTTCATAATCATTGGGACTATAATTATAATCGTAAAAAATACATACGCACAAATCATTAGTGGGAAAGCCTCTCTAATATTCAAATGCAGCTATAGAACAAACATAAATAAGACCAAAGGTGTTCTCTGAAGGCTCATTTAAAATGCTAATTCCGCGCCCCGCAACGTCTTCAAAGAGACAAACGGTGCCGAGCGTAGAAAATGGGCCGAGCACATATTATATAGGTGTCGCGCCGCTGCGTATACACTTGAAAAAAGGGCCCGAAAGACACTCCTCTCTCTCTCTCTCTCTCTCTCTCTTGCCGACAGTCTGCCGTCTTACGCTCCGGAGGCTTATCCGAGGACCGCATCGCTGTATACGTATCTCATCTCCACCTTTTCTTTCTGGAGATCGCGTGACAAATTTCGGATACGACCCCGTCGGGCTTGTGCTTTTGATGGTCGGTAGATTGTTTTTTATGCGATAGTTTTGAAGATGCGTATATGTTCGCTCTTTGTTCGAGGTGTTTCTTTTATAGATGCATTGAATAGATTCAAATAACCGAGAAAAATAAAAGCATAAATCAGACGTCCTATAAGCAGTCGAATTAAACGGCCGCTTTCAATTTACATTCAAATTTTCAAATCCCCGTATGAAATATCCATTTTTCATGCAGCTGAAAGCGCCAAGCTGGCGCCAAGCTCGCCGGAAAATATTTAGACGCAGGTATAGCCCTGAGAAAATTCTGGTTATTCAATTTTTCCGATCCGACCGAAATAACGAGGAGTCTCTCTCTCTCTCTCTCTCGAGATATATAAAAACGAAGGTAGCTGGACCGCTAGGTTTATAGCCAGTTCGGTCACATATACAATCCAAGTCACACGCCTCGGTGTTAATTGGCTCTGCTGTACTGTGCATCAACGCTCGAAAATCGCCGCGGTTGTATATATCCCGAAAGAGAGAACGAGAGACAGTTAATCGGATAGCTTTAGAACTCCCGGGCTACGGACCCTTTTTATTTCTTTACGATGACTCGCTCGCGTATAGTCGGTCCATTAACTTGTTCAGATTCTTCATTCTTTCTCTTCTCTTGAGTTTTCGGATAGACGTATGTGTGTGACTTTATGTATGCTATAAAGGCGGCTAGAAAATGTCGCGTTAAATTCGATTTTTCGCACGCGCTTTTAAATTCGTTTATAAGCGGTGCTAACGCTGATTTATAGCAGCGTATAAGTACGCGCGAGAAAACATGAGGGTCGATACGTTTCTAAATGTAAAAGTTTACTGTTTCGCGTGTATATCACGAAATAAAAGTGACAATTATTCATCTTACGTTTCTTCAACGAACTTTCCAATTAAATTAAAAATTCCAAAGCAAACCACACGCTTCGGTTGACCCAAAGCCAGCAATTCGGGCATCCAGCCATCGATCATCCGCATAGTTAAACATTCAGTGGACAGCCAGTAGCGTCGACGTGAGCATCCGATGATTTTTGTGCCCCGACCGAATCCAGCGAAACGAATGTGTTGCAGCTGTTGACCCGCAGCTAAAAAGCGCGCATACTAAGTAACCGAGTGCGAAGGGACAAGCTCACCGGCTGATTATAATATCACCAAGAGATAGCGCACGGTGACGTGGGGATCGTCGAGTGTCTAATTGGGGCTGGATTCTCGGGAAAGAAAAGTTTTAATTTCGAATACAATTTTTATTGTTACCCGAGCTCACTGAAATGTTCATCATATACGCAGGATTATCCATCCATCAGGCCATCAGTATATCGAAATCGATTCCTGATGTCGCGCAAAAAGAAATCGACGTTTCGATACACGTGAGATTATGCATTATGCATAGGACGCTATGAGGATTGACGATGATCAGGTGTTTCCGTAGGCCAAATTTATAATTACGCGCGATCGACAACGCGTTGTCTGTTTATAGCTCACAGTTTATTGCTGTCAATTACAGCGGGGATTATTGCGCGCCCATCCTTTTGCCAAGGGTGCCGAGTCGTGTGCGATGTTTTATGTATGAAGTGTGTTTTACGAGATGCTAATCAGCACGGATGCATTAAGGATTTTAAGAGTTCGCTAAAACGTCCCTATCATCTGAATTACGATAATTGTACGACGATTCGGGTGGTCGTTGTAGGTCACGTCAGGTATCGATTGGCTGAGAGCCTTGCAGAGAACGAAAGAAAGAAAGAAAGAAAGAAAGAAAGAGCTTTAATGCCCCAGTAGCACCTAATTGCTCGAGAACAGCTTTTGAAAAAACCGCGGCATTTTTGACACTTCAGCCCGACGACAAACAAGCCGCCACTATATACTCTCTCGCGAGAAAAAAGACGCCGACGACGAGATGACCCTCGGCATTACTAAATTGGCCTCGCTTGAATAAGGTGTCTCGGAAAAATTGGCGTTTCCGCCACCACCGCGCAAAAAGGGCCACGCCGAGACAGAGCGGCACTTGTCGCCTCACAAAAGCTCAAATTGCCGGCGCTTTCTCGGGCCTTTTCATCTGCCGCCACGAGCGGTTGTAGTGGCGTCGAGGCAGCAAAGCGAGTCTCGCGAAAAGGGTCACTTTCGAGACTGACGAAGTGGTTTCATCTTTCGATGAATCGTACCTTTTCACGCGACGACTCTATCGGCCAATCGTATATACGATTTAAATTTCTCGATCGTGTATCGAGAACGAAGCCTCTCATATCGTTCCGCGCAGAGACGAGGCAGTAAAGCTGTCCGGCCTCGATCTCTCAGCTCATGCACCGAGAGCCATCGATATCCGGATAATCATCCACTGTAACCGACGACGCTGTTCGTCACTTTATTAAGCCGGTAGAATCGGCACCGCGGAATGTCCCTCCGTCGCGAGCTTGGCAAAAAGATCGAGGAAAAAAAGAGCCAAAGTCGGGAGGAGAACAAGGCTCGGTGTGAATCTCATGTTTTATTCAGAGAGTGGGAGAGAGAGCGCACACGGGGCCCAGCGTGTTGTGCGCAGCCGTGCAAAAGGAGCCGCTCGTCCGCAGAACAGAGAAGCCGCGCCACTTAGGGTGTGAAGCGCGATCGAGCACGCCGCGATCGATCGATCTTCCCCCGAAGAGAGAGAGAGAGCGACTCTCTGAGGCTGGAATTCCGCGGGCGATATCGCTCTCTTTAAACTGAGCTCGCGAGCGATTTTGCGCTCTTGTTTCTGTCCTCTCTGCACCGGGGCCTTGTTGCTTCTTTTTTTTTTCGCTGGGGATTTCGTTTATTCGGGCGACGGTTTCTGCTTTTTCAATTGGTCGGGTGTGTTTTACGGGCTGTCGAAGGAACGGGATTCTTAGGCGGTTTAGCGAGCTTTTTCTAAGTGGCGTGAGATCGCGAATGCGGATTTTTCGGATTGTTTTACCTGGCAAATTTGATGCTTCGAGGATCATAAGGTTTGCTTAGTTTTTCAGAGTGGGATCTTTCGGAATAAAACATTTTTGTTTGTCTAATCTATGTTCACTGCGATACACTGTTTTTATATATAACTAAGTACTTTTGGACTGGCTCTTTCTTCGTCGCTCAAACTCTCTATATCTGGTCAGTGACGATAGATGGCGTATAGTCGCTTTTCTTTTTCCCTTCATCGGTGTATGCGACCACGGTACATATATAGCAGTTTGTCACCTATGCCAAAACTGCCGCCTTTTGCTGGACCTACTTGGGCCGCTCATGCTATGCTTGTGAACTGCATAAATGCGCTTGAGCTGCGATAACCATGTTTTGATTGTCACGACGCGCGTCGAACAACGTCGATATCTATTAGAAAAATGATTTTCACGCCGAAATTAAGAACCAAACATCAGAATCCACTCCGATTATCTGAATTTTTTAAAAATATCCGGAGAAAGGAACTTTAAAAACTCATCTATACGCTTTCTGTCGCCTGTCCTGACGATGCTCAGTCTGGCGGATGATTGAACGAGAGCCGATAGGCGCGACTTTACACACCACGAGCATTCCTCCTCGGACCGCGCGCGAAGAAGTCAAGGACTCGCCGCCACACTAAGACCAAGATCTGTCCTGCTGAGCAGAAAGTCTTTGATTCCAGCGACGCACTGTTTATCGAGTCCAATCGATGAGGCCTAAGCGCGACGATATAAATATTTTAACGTATAATCGCGTTACCGGTTAACATTTAACGTACAAATATTGGTGAGATAGAGTATAGCAAAAATGGAATTACAAAAAGTACTTATTCAAGAAAATAGCCATCGAGTTCCCTATAAAGAAAAAGCTGTCGTTGCTCGGATGGATGAGAAAAAACCTGTAATTTGCAACCACCCCATACATCAGAAGCACAAGTAGCCATTACGACTATATAGGCGACGCGATAGAGTATAATATTTTTCAGATTCCAAAGCAAATTATTTCCCGAAACAATATTCAACCCAAAATCACCTTCACAACCAAATCCCCGGAAACTCTGCTCTTTCGTTCCCGCCTCCACCCATCCACCCACGCCGAAAAAAAAGGTATCACCTCTTCTCCTCCTCCATCCAAAGCTTCGGAGTGGCACCAACTGTCACGAGGTTCAACCGACGACGTCGTCTCCTCCTCCTCCTCCCACACTCGTGACAAAAACGAGTCCGCTGCGGCACTGCGCACAAGGAAATAAAACGAATAGAGAGAGAGAGAGAGAGAGAGAGAGAGAGAGAGAGAGAGAGAGAGAGAGAGAGCGCCTAAAACACAATCCGGCCGCGGAAGCGAGTGTGCAGGCGCGCAGAAAGAAAAAAGGGGCGTGTGTATGCGAGGAGAGGATCGCGAAGCCTAATTAGAATCTAAACGCCCGTGTAATCGTTTCCTCGACGTGTCTTCTCTGCTTATTAGGCTTCCCTATAGTCCGTAATGGCCGAGGGTGGTGTCGCACAGCGCGCGCGCGCGCGATATCGACGGAGGTAGTCTCTAATTTTCTCTCCGCCCTCTGGATCAACGACGGCGTCTTGTCACGTCAGCCAACTTTTGATCGACTATCGGGAAAAGATTGTTATGTACGAGTGTCGTGAGGCTATTGCGAGTTTTGAGACACGACACGGCACTGATAATGGAAACGGTTTCGCTCAACTTTTTACTATTTCTTCGTCGTAGTCGTTTCGAATAATTAGCTTTCCGTTGCTATATTGCCCTAATTACAGCTAGCTCTGAAAAAAACCAGTCTATGAAAAATTCATCGATGTGCATAATCACGCGACCACCTAAAAAGACACATAAATTCCGATCCCATCTCTCGGGCGCATTAGCTCGTNAGAGAGAGAGAGAGAGAGAGAGAGAGAGAGAGAGAGAGAGAGAGAGAGAGAGAGAGAGCGCCTAAAACACAATCCGGCCGCGGAAGCGAGTGTGCAGGCGCGCAGAAAGAAAAAAGGGGCGTGTGTATGCGAGGAGAGGATCGCGAAGCCTAATTAGAATCTAAACG
Organism: Pteromalus puparum; assembly: GCA_012977825.3. Classification (NCBI taxonomy): domain Eukaryota; kingdom Metazoa; phylum Arthropoda; class Insecta; order Hymenoptera; family Pteromalidae; genus Pteromalus; species Pteromalus puparum. The sequence goes on along the minus strand of CM053171.1, from coordinate 2,195,172 downwards.
CCCGTGTAATCGTTTCCTCGACGTGTCTTCTCTGCTTATTAGGCTTCCCTATAGTCCGTAATGGCCGAGGGTGGTGTCGCACAGCGCGCGCGCGCGCGATATCGACGGAGGTAGTCTCTAATTTTCTCTCCGCCCTCTGGATCAACGACGGCGTCTTGTCACGTCAGCCAACTTTTGATCGACTATCGGGAAAAGATTGTTATGTACGAGTGTCGTGAGGCTATTGCGAGTTTTGAGACACGACACGGCACTGATAATGGAAACGGTTTCGCTCAACTTTTTACTATTTCTTCGTCGTAGTCGTTTCGAATAATTAGCTTTCCGTTGCTATATTGCCCTAATTACAGCTAGCTCTGAAAAAAACCAGTCTATGAAAAATTCATCGATGTGCATAATCACGCGACCACCTAAAAAGACACATAAATTCCGATCCCATCTCTCGGGCGCATTAGCTCGTCTATCGATTTGCGCGAACTATAACGTTTGATGGCGACGCGAAAGCGCATCGCAAACAGACGCTTCGAGTTCGTTTACGTTTTAGCGCGCGTATATGTGCGCTCTCGCACTTTCGCTGTTCGCGCGCTATATTCCCATGGACGGATTCGCACGATATCAAGTGCGTATAATATGAAATAGTAGAACGCGCACGACTAAACAATTATTACGAGGATAATTAATTGATAAAATGCGCGTTGCTGGCCTGAGGGCTGTTTAGTGACGCGTTATTATTCGGATGTGATGTTTATTTGTAAACTTTGGAATTAAACTGTTTGTTTACTGGATATGGATCGTTACAACAAATTATGAGCTTTGCTTACAATTAGTGTGGACTCTCGGAAGAGTTCATGATTCACGCTGTGTTTACTCGAGGTGATGGTTTCCGTAAATAAAGGCGAGGAAACATTGAATTAAAAGAATATAAATCTGAGATAATATAAGCTCATACATGACGCACAACGCACACGCGAAAATTCAATTGCAGACGCGAGATTGTATCTGTAAAACAAACTCGCGCGTTATAAGCCTTTTGACGCCTAGCAGCTTCGCATCCTTATCTTCTTTAACTTCTACGAGTGTGTATTAAAAACTCACACGATTTAATTCCGAGCTGTATATATACTCAACACGCGATAAGTACGTCGCATTGCAAACGCAACGATTTCTTTTTTAATACCTTTTGAAAATTCAAACCGCAAACTAAACAAAAAAAATACTTTCATATAATTACCGTTAATTGGCGTCGAAGCCACGTAGGAATGACGAGGAGAACCGCACGCGCGATAAGCTAATCTCAAAAGTTCGATATAGGGGCGGCAGAGCAGCCGCGCAACCAGGTGAAAATTCGTACACGAACGGGCGAACGCGAGCCACCTTGAGCGACGGCCGCCGCGTTATTATCGGGGTTCTCGTGTGGATGCTCTTTTTTGATTCTGCTCGTGTGCAGCTCTCTCTCTCTCTATCTCTCTCTTTTTATTTTGGAAGGGTGTGTAACGGACTTTAGCGAGAAAAGAAGTGTTTTTTTTTTTTGTATTTAAATTAAAATCCTGCGGCTAAGCCATCTCCGAGTTTTCTCACAATTAGGTGGTAATTGAATTAAATCCGTAATCCTCTCGCCTGCGTCCGGAAAAACAGATAATAGCAGCGGCTCGATGTAAAAGCAAGCAACTGCCTGGAATTACGGAATCACGGCTAATGTTTCATACGCGCGCTCAGCGGCGGCGCTTCTATATAAGTAACGAGCCGAGATAAGAACTTCGCGCTCTTGGCTGTAGCCGGGCTTTTGTGCAATAATATAATCCTTCTCGTGGCGTTATACAGACACACTACTCGTTAGCTGTTCTCGGCCGCAGCCTGTGGGGCCCGCATATCGCTGGACTTGAAACAAAGTTATAGTGCATTTGCGCTCGCGCGTATGCACTGTATATATATATAGGTATTAAGACTTGGAGGTCGGCTGTAAAGAGGAGAGTTTACGAGAGCCGTATTTTTTTTTTATTTTGCCGGGGTGAATATGGAATTTGCTCTTACGAGAGAGGGGAATGCGTATTGTGGGTTTTGTTGGCTTTATGATCGATTAATTAAGTTGGAATGGATTGCTATCTGCTGGGGAGTTGGTCTAGATTCTTACGGATTAGATGCGGGAGTGCAGTGCTTTATTGAACTAAATTAAACGACCTCTGGTTTAATGGGATTGTAAAAAAGGCGGGAAAAACTTTGATTCAAACGACTCTGTGTCACCTCGGCTATGTTTAATTCATTCATCTACAACACAAAGCTGCGATGAATCCGAATAACAGTAAGAATTTCACGTCAAAGGGTTGCCTTTCAAATTTTCCAAATCAACAAGCTCGCGAAACAAAAAAGCTCGTCATCCGAGCGAAGCAACAAACTTTCGCCGAAAAAAAAAGAGGTCCGTAAAACGAAACAAGGAAACGCGCATTGAAAGGATCGTTAACCGCTTCATCGTTCGGATGTGACGAGCGAGCGAAAGAGAAGAAAAAACAGCGAGTCCCGTCACTGAAAAAAAAGGAGCTCGCGTAACAAACAACGTCGAAAACCAACCAAAACGAGAAGCCTCGGGAAAAAAAAAAGAAACGAAATCGGCCGTGCCCGGAGGCAGAACTACCGAACGAGTGATAGCGCGCAATGCCTGGAGACAGAGAGAGAGAGAGACGGTGGATTCATTTCCATATTGTAATGTCCCGTATCCTGTTGGTTACCGGCGCGCCGGTGATATTATGCGCGGCAACAAACCATTTAGAAACCCAGGTGTTAAATTGTCTGTGACGCCGCCAACGATGGCGACGTGCATGTGTATACCGACGCGTTTACACGTATGTCGAGTAGCCAATGCTACAGTGTAAGGTATTTTCGGGACGTCTGATTATAATAGTGTCGCCGTCGTAGTGGCCGGACCGTAAACTAATACCTTCGAGGAATCGCATTTGGTCAGGGGTTACAGTTGGAGAATTCGGATGTAGTTTATGGTCGTCTTTTTTTTTTTGGAGTAAACGAGGGGAATTAGGGTGTGGGTGCAGCTCTCGGCGCTAATTGGAAATGCTTAGAATTGTCTACGCACGCTAATTTCGGTTCCCAGGCGTAGAAACTTTTTGTATAAACAAACCCTCTCAATCAGTCCGGCAGCTCTTGATTAGCGATTAAAAACGAATTTCTAGAAAAGCACACATCAGCCGTATAAAAGCGCATCGAATATCGCTCAAGGCGTTACCCCTCGATCCTCTTCTCGGATCTCGCGCGCGAGAAAATGAGAGAGGCGTGTACTTCTCGCGCTCGCGATGATGATTTCTTGCTGCTGCTGCCGGTGCTGGTTCGGTAGAAGCTACGGTAACCGGTATTAGATTGCGTGCCCGAGTAATCGCGAGTACCGGCGCGAGAGCTGATTCGGATTACGGATTGCAGCGATTTGTATAAAGCGTTGTGTACTTTTATCGCTAACACGGCTGTTGTTTGATTAAGGTTCCGCGTGTGTATGCGTTGGATTACTCTTTTTGTTGGCTCGTAGGAGGGAAGCGTATTGTGTTATTTTGAAATTGATGCTGTTATTTTTAATATTTCATGACGAAGTTGTACGTTCTGTTTATTTGCATTATTATTTTATCAATAATTCACTCGTATAGTCTATACGTAAACACATACACAGTGAAACTACTCAGTGTGCAATTTTTTTCTATAGCTTCGCGAAAATCTATAAATATACATAATACATCTCGCATCCGACACAGGTGAAACGCAGTAGTGCACGAGTGTGTAAATAAACAAACAGATCTCGCGGGCAATCCAATTAAAGCCGAAAGAAGCCAGAAAAGAAAGCAAGAAAAGCTCACAGCGCGAGCGTACGGTAATAAATCTCGTCGCGATCGAGGGTGTGGTCAAACGCAGCACGGCTCCTCTCCACAAATCTATAAAACTCCTCGGTTTCTCCTGTCTCTAACTATTTACGCGCTAGCAGTAGTGCACCTACTACTGTGCTTTCCGGCTAGACTACTGGTCAAACAAAGCTCTCTCGCCCTGCGTGTAATATGTCCGCGTCAGAGGCATCACCGACGATTTTCGTCGCTCCCCTTCGACGCAGTGTGTATACTACAGTGTAAGTGTTGCTCTTTGACGGAGCTAGAGGGAGCTAAAAATCGAGTGATTAATGTCGGTTGGAGGTCAGCCGTGTGAGCTTTTGCGGTGATTTTTCTCGGAGCTTGATGGATCCGGCTGCTCTGGAAAGTGCGTGATTTAATTACGCGCGTTGCACACAGTCGAAATCGAAAAGGACATTGTAAAATAATTCACCTTCTCTTTCGTCACACGACGATTCCTCAACTCAAACGTATTTATATATCTTCCTTTCCACACGCGCGCAATAAATATCCATCCCACGTACGACGAGCGCATAACAGTATACGGTATATAAAGGAAAATGATAGGCTGTCGCTCGTAAAACAACGATTAAATTCCCCTCGGCCAATTGAAGAGACCCGTCATTTCCTTCTTTTGCGTCCGCGCGCTCCTCTTTCACAAGATTTCGGCTGTCTCGTAATTCCATAACGAGACTCGTATACTTACGCACAAAGACAGTTTAACAACGTCGCACACCTTTCTTGTTTTTTTTTTTGTTTCTATATAAGCACGCGGTGTATCAGCTCGAAAAGCGACATCTGGCCTTGCGACATTTCCCACATAACGTGGCGACAAAAGTCTTCGGGACATTTGGCCGACATTTGTCATTCGGTGCCGGAGGAAGTGTCGGTGTAGGCGTTACGTTGTTTCTCGTTATGCTCGAGACAAGTTGCGAAAATGTATGGACGAAGGGATAATATGTATGTGCGTGTTGGTATTTAATGGATGAAAAAGTCTGGCTCGGGGATACAAAGGTATATACTGATGACACAGTCGCAGCAGTAATCAAGTGACGACATTGCGAAACGTGAAACATTAAATATATAACAAAACTTGCTTTAACGAGACTAAATTATAAATTCAACCAGACCATCGACAAAAATTCAATTAATATCCAGTAATCGTGTTGAAAACCAATGCACATCTGCTCGTTATTAAACCTGTCCATCAGACGTCTCGCAAGAAGTTCGAGAAGCAAAATCATGCCGGAATAAATAAACGTCCACACACGGCAGCACTCAGCCGCATACACGCCCGTATATCCGTCTGCCACACGGCAACTGCGTATATATATATATAAAAACCACGCGCATGATACATAATATATAAAACGTTCGGCTTACAATACACATAAGACCGGTGCGATATTATACACAGTCGGCGACGGCCGCAAGCCACATCCAGCCGTGTAATTACACTACCCACTGCTAGTATAACTACCCAGTACATATAACACATACATATAACAGCCAAACTCTCGCGTGATCCTTTTCATTTGTTCGCGCTCCACGAGACACCTAGTTGCACATACAAAGTATACGCGTATGTATACTATACTGCAGCAGTCGAGTCATAAACGCTCTTGAGGTGTGAGCGTGGGGGTAAACGAACGTCGTTTTTCTCACCTCGTACCGATACGTATATATGTGTACGTTTCGCGCATCTGCAACCTGTTTTTCTCAAGGATATATTCGCACCAGAACACATGGTCGACGAAGGACTGTAGAGGCGCTTACGACGTGAAGTGTAGTATACCTATCACCTGATTATCCATCCGCTTGAGAAATTCTCGTTTGCATGGCGGATGCAGTGCCGTGGATCGTAGGCTCGTTATTATTAGGGTTTGGAAATTTTCGATCGCCGAGAGGAAGCGAGAATCGTATCCGGCGCGAGAATGAGGCCGACACGAGGCGCAGATGGTGCTTGTATACTACATAACTACAAGTATGCGGATATGGGAGTTTTTGGATTTCTGAAAAAGTTCGCAAAAGCTGTATATAGAGTATAGCTTGATGTAAGCTATTTCGCAATTTCAGATTATACGCGCGTTTTCTCATCATCAACAGCAGAGTAGTGGAAAAACGAAAAACAAGCGGTCTAAATCAAAACGCGAATCCGATTATATGGCAAGGCGTAATCCGAAGCGAAGGAAACGCGCGAGCCTGCTGATATCCCGGTTAATTAATGCGCGGAACACCCGACGCGCCGCGCGCTGGATTGAAATCCGCCGTCAGCTATTACAAGCATGAGAGACTAGTAGTAGATGCGCCGGCAAAAGTCCCGCATGAAAAACACGTTACACTGCACCCTGCGGCGTAGGTACTTATACACACACACACACACGTATCACAAATATACCGAGTGTAAATACTCGTTTACTCGCGAGAGCTGCCGCGAGGTAATAATTGTCTACGCGAGTTTCTTCGAACGTTTGACTTTGTCATCGTCTCCGTGGAAAGCCGAGCGTGAGCTAATTATTCCTTATTTTTTCTTGTTTTTCAAATTTTTATCACAAGAGCGTGTCAAACAGCTTTCGTATTTCTGTGCGTACATATAACGTAATGCGCATTTTGCGTGCAGGAAAAAGTTTATTTTTAATTTTAAAATTATGATTTTAATATAGGTGTCATTAGACTGTTCTTTATTTCAATTACTTTAATGCTTAAACAATTTGAGAAATTTTCGTCATTGGTGCCTTGTGACGATTGACCGGCTGCATTCGGATTTACATTCGGCCGACTTACCGAAATTATACCACTACGCGAGATATTTCGCTGAATTATCCACATGCCACGGAATGTAAAATGTAAGGCTGCAATTCATAACTCTCGACTACTAAGTATTATAGCTCTGAAAAGATCGATCCGCATCGAAACGCGCACACGAGATGCGCGCCTTCTCGAATTACGCGTCGTTCTCGTCGTTGTCCCTTTCCGGCGTTTAATACGTCGCTTCCTTTACGACTGCTGCATATACACCCTGCATAATAGTACTACGTATATATAGTCACCCTCGATCTATCCGCGCGACTTTTCGATGCCCGAGCGGAGCAGCGTATTACGTATCTATCGGGGGGGAGGAATTTAGTGCTTCCTATGTTCCCGCGTCTTTTTTTTTTTCCTCGCCTTACACTCGTTTCTCTTACTCATCGGGGTATTTATGCATGCGAGGCTGATTTTACGCATTAACGGACTAGAACGCCGGCCGAAAGGTTATCGGATATTTATAATGCGCGTGTCTTCCGTCTTTTTTTTCCTTCGCTTCTTTTTGGCAGACGCTGATGCTTGTTTTCGATTCGGAGCCGAGGGGCGATTCGTTGTGTGCGAGAGTCTCGTTAGGGAAATTTTATTTGAGCGACGATTGGAAGTCGCGCTCATTAGTTTCCGTTTCCTTCCTGTCTACGCTCGATTCTTCTTCCTTATAGTTGTATTGTTTTATTCGGGGAATTTATTAATTGCTTCTATATTTAAACGTTATAAAACAACGTGATATTTTACTATATTTCTCTGGCATATGCCAGCAACACCAGAGTTAAGAATAAAAAAAAGGATCGAAACATCAATCAAAATCCGTAAAAGAGCTTTTCTATCTACAACAAGCTGCGCAAAAAGCTAGCAAACCATCAAGTCAATCACACGCCCGGCGCGTCAACGCAGTAGCAGTGGCTTTCAATAAACTCCAATGAAAAGTCATCCCCGAAATCCGTTCCGGCGCGCTCAAACACCTGCAACGAAAACACTGCACCAACACGTCGCTTTGCGTCCTCGACGCCTAATTAATCGCGTCAAGTGTCGCCCTCCCGTTTCATTTCGATTCGTTCGCACACAAAAGCCTGGCAATCAAACTGGTCATCCCCCAACTGACAAACTAGCGACATCATAGATCGGCGTGACTAATTCCGAGCAGTGCTATCTCTCCGCAAGTACAGCACATATAAATATACGTATTTTCATATTGCATGAGAAACGTCGTTTCCATTTTCTACGGCATCGCGCGGAATTTTCCCCCGAGATATTAATCAAAGGGGGGGAACGCGGAGATCGGTACGGTCTGGTGGCAGATCCAAGTGAAAATTGACGGCGTCCGTCGGCCGATAGTTTCACGGTATAATCGAGCGTGACGCATCAGGCGCAAGCTTGGATTTGATAAGAACCGTCGGACTGGCGATTTTCGGACATATTCTTGCGGAACCGATGCGGTGGGATAGTTACATATAGAGAGGGGTCGCCGCCGCATATACGTGTTCCGCACACCAAGTAAATATTATTTCTGGGGGGTCGCGCGGATGGTTAATGGCCATATATAGAAATGCTTGGTTGTTCATTTTTTCTGGTGTTCGATATTACATCCATTGACGCTGTACAAGTTGACGTCCGAGATTGGACCGAGAGATTTTGATTTGTCGGTTATTTTGAAAATCAAAAAATTCGAATCTCAAGCCACCCCCGCATCGATATCTCCCCGTCAGATCTCGCAGTGAAAATTGAAGTCCCAACCAATCGTTTCACGGTATAATTGACCGCCTCGATAAGCGTCCGCGTATATACGCACTGTAGCCATATCTCGGTCGCGCATCTCGTCCAGACGCGACGCGGGGTTTGTTTTTCGCTCCTTTACGACAACTCCGGCTCTTGACCTCCTGCTACTGTCGATTTCTCGTCGCGATGCCGAGATCCTGGCAATTAATCTGAAATTGGATAGGATGGACTTTCTGCAGGAGTGCTACGCTCGCTCTCTATCTTTTCTAGCCTTGATATGTGTGAGCTATACCACTGCTGTGTCCGTATGTGTGTGCAGCAGCAGAGCTCAGGGGTGGATCGGACACATCGGGGTCGTACGACCCCCGCAGCGTGTTTCGGAGAGTCGATGTTGCGCAACAGAAGCTTCACGGTAATTCGAAAAGCTATCTCTTTTGTTGAGCTATGCTATGAGCTCGATATACGTGGACGTCGCGTACACCTATATATAACAGAGGTGATGTGTGTGTGTGTGTGTGTGTTTACACTGCAGATCATGGAGACGTTCTTTGTGCAAACAAACAGTTTTGTTCTGGATACGCTATAGTCTGTTAAAAAAAGTATATCGAACTATTTTTCATGAAAAGTTAAACGGAAAAATTTTAAACGTATATAATATTGGATAAAAATTCTCGCTACTGTTTAAAACCTTCTACAAATTGCCTCTGCGGTCGTAGTCATATGATGCATGAGAATATGGGTTTCGTAGAGGGGTAAAATACTCGGAATTGTATAGCGACGATTATCCAATTAGGGAACCTAAATTATACCGGTGGTACTTTGAGAGCCGGTATTTTATAGACGCTATATACGAACAGTGAAAAGGGATGATCCGAGACTAATAAAAATTTAAATGTACCTTGTTGTATTGCATTGTGTTTCTTTAATCCTACTATCGTTGCGTCGGCGTTTTTAAAATGCCTCTGAATTTCGCAATGCTAACTCAATAATCGAATTCAAAATTCATATACAATATTTGCAAGTCGTCCAACATGACTAATCCTATCAATCCAATCACACCGTAATCACACGCTTATACAAATACGCGCGAGTGTTACAATAATCTTAAGTAAACGAACGCATCAGTTACGATTTTCCGGTTAATTAGCCTCGGCTGAATAATATCAATATCGTTCGCATAAAGCACACAGACACAAACACGAGCATCAAAATCAATAATAAAACTCGCATCAGCATTGCGAAACTACCCACTCAAGCGTAAAGATCCTCCGCCGCGTCAAAACTCGCTCTCTCAGCTACAGCCGAAACGTAATTACGCGTCTCATCGGCTGTAAGTGCACCCTAGTGCGCGTATACAATGACGATCTCTGCATGTACATGTGTATTGAATGCGTCGTCGCGTATTGGACGAAGCGTCCGGCTAAGTGTTCGGAGCCCTTATTGAAAAGTAAGGGAAAAACGGATGAGAAAAAAGACGCGTCGGATGTGGCACATGTTGTCGATTTCTCCTTCTCTCTCATCACTTACTCTCTCGATATTGTTGAGAGGCTCCGGGTACTCTCTGGGATTGAAGTCGAATCGAAGGTGTATATCGAGGGATTGAATAGCAGCGCTCCAAAAGTGTCGTTCCAATAAGAGTAAAAGTCCTTGCAAAAACTTTTTTCGTTAATTTTTCGAATGAAGACATTAGAATCACAGGCTGCCGGCAAAACTATACAAGCTTCATAACAAATACACAAGCGGAAAAAAAAAGTTGAAATAAACGAAGCAACAAAAAAAAAAAAAAGCGAGACAGCCCGGAACAGAGTAATAGAAATAAAGATAGATAGAGAAGCGAGGCGAGCTGTACACAGCGCGGGAGGGATATAGGGGACGTATATAGTATAGCTAGAGCACGCGCAAAAGAAAGGCCGTGCTGGGGTAGCGTTCAGTCGGGCGAAAGTACGGTGATCATACAGAACATTGAGCAGCGCGCGGCAGCGCCAAATTATAACTTATTTTATGACTTTTTTGCACTGGTCATTTAACCCCCGCAAGGGTCACGGTGGTCTAGCGACAAATTCGGGAAACTAAATCGCACTCTAATAACTTCCAGGCGCCTGGATGATCCCTTTCTCCTCGTTATATGCGAGTGTGTGTGTGTGTGTGTGTGTCGATCGGGAATTTCTCGCAGAAAAGCTGGGATTCAGGGAAACGAGAGTAATCCTTTTGGAGCTCTCGGTATAAATCATACTTTTTTTGGGGGGCAGTTTTTTCCTCACTATACGCACCGGGCGTTACTGACGCTTGGTTTGGGTAATTTGAACTGGTTTCTTTTTTTGCACCGACGTCGTGTGTTACTGAAGGACGGTTGCTTTTTTTTGGGTTGTTTGTTCAAATTTGTCAAATTCTCGAGTATCCGTCAATGCTCGAAACAGGCGAACGACTTGCTTTACATCCCGAAATTATCACTCGACGAAATCTCCACATCGTACACGGTGATTAATAACGCATTGAACTCTAGACAGCGTCGCTCGTAATTCAATAAAAAGCACGCGTTTCACCCCCCCCCCAAAATACAAGAGCCGTCGCGACGCGTAATAAGTTTAGCTCCTACGGTGAGAGACTCCATAAAGCACGACTGCGAATCACCCAGCGTGATACGTCGCTTACTTCCCTTTATCGCGTTTCTCGATTTCCGAGAGCCATCTATTTATTGCGCATGTAACGCAAGAATAGATGGCTATATACACGGAGTTACTATTATTATACGCGTTGGGATTATGATAATTCTTTTTGCAGTCGTCAAGTTTATAGAGAATAAAAATTACAGATCGTGCATGCGTTGGGATACTTTATAATTAATGCATCGATCTCGCGGCCGTATAATATATAGAAACGTAGTGTAATGCCTACTCTGCGAAATAATATATTTACATTATTCGTGTGACACTAACGCACAGCAGCGCGGATGTTATATAAATACATAGTATAGCGATAGCGTGCCGTGTCCGTGTATCTTGTCTTACACCCCCGTACACACGTTAATTCGCCGGTTCCACTCGGTCGCGTCGCGAACTCTCTCATCGATCCGAGGGAGTCGTGTATATATATATAGTTATACGCCATCGTACGGCCTTATCTCTATATATACATTTATATTACGTATACGTGCGCTTGGATATTAATTTATCATTCGTTTCTTTAATTATGCAGCCGCTGCAACTTGGATGGAGTAAATCGTCGCTTATGTTCAATGGGAATCGTAGCTGTCGCTAGCGATTATTACTTCGGGCCTTGAGAAATGAACAGTGTAATATATAAAAGAGAGAAATTGACTTCTTCCAGGCTATACACATTTCACACCATTCTCGCTTCGAAACTTCCCGAAGTAAACTTTGTTGCAGCAGCATATGGTCAACTTCCTTCTCTCGGCTTCCTCGGAGCATCGGGAACTACACAGTGGGCTCTTTCAAGCCACACCGTACTCCTTTCTGTTCCTCTCTCTCTCTCTCTTCGCCGCGGTTCCCTCTCAAAGTATACCCAGTATACGTATAGGCGCCCTTTCGTCGGTACCCGCGACGAGTAGTATTGGCCGTATCGCGCCGCACCATTCAATAAGATATTCCCACGCGCGAGCGCAAAAAATCCTGTATAGGAGAACGCGCGGGACATTCTGTGCGGGCTATTTGCGCGTGTATAGGAACCGCGCCGAGAGTTTTTGTTCGGCCTGTGTGTTTTTATTTTTTTTTTTTGCGAACTCGTCGAGTGCGCTGATGTCTATGAATTTTTAGCGAGCCGTTTAAAGAAACCTGCCGCCGTGTTTTGTCCGGCTAATTGCGCGCCGATAGCCATTTTCACTCGTAAGAGCTTTTCTTCTCTGTATTATATATGTATAGGAGAGAGCTGAACTGTGCGGGTTTTTTTTTTTTATGCGGGACTACACTTTGTGGCGTAATTGTCTAACGAGTTTACCAATTGTTCTATTGGGAATGTCATTGTTAAAAGAGATATACGTCGTGCAAACGCGCGGCACTTGAATTTCGGAATCGCGATGCTCAGTTCAGTGTATTGAAGCTGTTCCTTGTGTGGCTGTAAGCCTCAGAAATACGCGATTTTTGAGGTCCGATACGGAGGCAATTTATCGCACACCTTTTTAGCTTAATCGACACCGTGAAATAAGATTCCTCATACAAATAATCTAAAAATAAAAAATAAAAAATCAGTAAACTAAGCTTCCCTAAAATAAACACGCGACCATTTTCTCGAAATAGTTAGCCAACCGAAAAAAACTTTTCCGACTCCCCTCCCGTTTATCTTGCCGGCGACCTCTCTACCCTCGCGAGGCGAACCTCCCTTCCTGTATAAAAGGCCAGTGCTGTGCGCTCGTCTCTCCCTCTCGAGTTTCTTCGGTCCAATACCCTTGCAGAGCCAAACGTCGTTCCTGCAAGGGACGGCTAATTCCAGCGTACTCGCGCGCCTGATCGATGTCCCTTGGCTACTACTACATATATACTGCCACCCTCGCGAGATCCCGAGAAATTATTGTCCGACCGAGATGTTGCACGTGCCTACGCGTGCTGTCGCCGAATGATCTAAGCTGCTTCCGGATCATCCTTTAATAAGAGAGCGTTTTACATTTTAATGGAATCCTAATTGTTTTAGCTCACCGACTGACGAGACTTTCTCTGGGGTGAGATGTTGGGGTGAATTTATTGTTTGATCCGATGTCCGATGAGGCCACTACTAGTTATGCGTAAATATAGCATAAGTTTTAGTTTTTAAGTGTTTTTATATTTATATCTTTATTAGTTTGTAAGTAAATGCCAGGCCTGCGGTCAGATAACTTTGTTTATCTTTGCAGGAATGCGGAGTATGTATTTATTCTGTGTTTTATTTCTGGTAAATAAATAAATAAATAAATAAATGTTACGTAGACTGAACAGTATAGCGTCAAAATTCTGGACTAAACATATTCCCTTCACTGTGCTTCCTATATAGATGTCTTGGCTTGCAGCCAGCATGATTCTTTTGTTTTACTTCTCTCCACCCGTGGACACACGAAGGGCCAAGATCGAACCCTCCACCTTTGAAAGTACTTTCCATTCGAAACGCACGTACCTATACACACCAGAGAAGTATCGACTTGAAGCGTGAGCGAAAGATAAGGAGAGCCGTATACGCCACATATGGTCAATACGCACGCGTAAATACACTTTGCCTTATCTTATCAACCGACGGAAAGATGAACTGACCGATGCAGGGGTGGACGAGATGGATTGAGAAATAGAGAGTTCGAGGGTTGGGTATAGGATCCGATCAGCCACGCCTCAATTAAGCCGCGAGAAACGATGGGGAAGATCTCCGCGTCATGATCATCGCTCTCACGAACACAGAAACAAAGTCGATTCTGTATATACGAAAAAAAAAACACAACAACGCGCAGTCTGACGCTTCTGTCCATCGCATATCATATGTAAAACAGCGCACGCGCGCGCAAAAAAAAAAGAAGAAGCGAGTGGACGGAACCGCTCTTTTTCTGCGGTTGTGCGGCCGAAAGGGCGAGAGCGAGAGAGAGAGAGAGAGATAAAAGATAGATTTATAGATAGGGATAGAAAAGTGTATGTGTGTGTGTATATATATACGGCATTTCGTATTCCTCGCGCATTATGCCTTTATCTCCCCGCATTTTTATAGCGCGTGCCGCAGAAGAAGAAAGAGAAGACGGAGAAGAAGAGCTGGAGGATGAATATGTTTTATTTATACTTCATATTTCGTGCACGCAGTCCGAGAGAGAGAGAGAGAGAGATAGTCGTCCGCGATGTCCGGTCGTTTTGCTACATTATCATAAGTGCGTACACACTGGACTCTCTCAAATTTGTCTCGGTCCATCCGGCGGATTAGAAAATATAGGGAATCGTTTATACAACAAACAGACCAATATATACACACTACATCTCTTATCACACGTCGCAAAGGCGATAAGAGAGTTCCCTATATATCTAACCGCGCGCATAATTCACATCTGCATAATTCCTTTGAGAAGATTCCACTGCAGCGACGCGATATCACCGAAATTTAAGACGCGCCGGGCATGCAGTATATATACAGGTCCTTGAGAGAAGCATCTCCTTGCTCGCACCCATACATTACGCGCGCGCGTAATTCATTCTTGGAAGGAACTGCCGCCGCAAGCATACGCGATTAATTTTGTTCTCTTCTCTCGGAAGGAGCCGCTGCTGCCGCCACTGCTGCTGCCTAATTAAAATGGATTCGGCTTCCGAATGCGTGTTTTGCGTCGACGTGGTGAGTGCAGCAAAGCGAGTGTGTATTGTGCGTCATACTGGTCTGCTTAAACATGTTTGAGATGAGGCTCTGTTTTGGGAGCTTATAGTGGTGCGGGATGCTTTTTTTGGAGGGGATTCTTGTTTAAATTTCAGATTTTTGGAAGTTTTTGTAGTGAATGCATTATGGCGATAAAGAAAATCAATCTTTTGTCTATTTAATTACCATTTACGCGAATTTTTTTATTGTGAAATTGAAAAATATGCGACAGAAAAGCAAAAACGAAATTCATATTTCACGAGATTTCGCGGGCTCAGCAGAAGGCCGAGCGCATTGCGCATGCGCCGGCAAAACGCGCGCGCCAGCTCCGATGTTTTTGTTTTTTGCTCGTTTTTCTGCAGATTATCATCGAGTTGACGTTTGCCTTCAAGATTCTTGATTATTATATTCGGCTGTGACGGTGATGCTGCTTGTCGTTTGTTTTACCGTGTTTTTTGCCTGCACTTATTACGCTCACAAGTACTTGTCAACGAGAGTGAAGCAGTAAGGGTGACTAATGTTTGCAATTTTTGAGGTTAAGACTTTTGTGCAAGTTCAAACTCGACAATGTGACACTGATAGATATGACACTTGTTATCATTGTTATAGTTGCAGGATTTGGTTTTGAGAGTTATTTTTGCAGCCAGTGGTTTAGTTTTATTCTGAATGTTGTCGTTATTCTGCGTATCACGAGTGTTTCCAAGCACTGGTAGCTTTTAAATGAGCATATCTGTTTGCTTTGTTTACTTTTCAAATGTAGGCTTATACTTTCACTTGATATTTTATTTATCAGCCTGATACACTGGAATTTAATTGAGTCCTGATTATATTCATAATTGGCATGCGATTAATAAATAATAATGATATTTCTGTAATTTTGATTTTTTTCTCTACTAAATCACATACTCATGATCATTTGTATTTACAGCGGGACTGTCAGACATAAAAGTACTCTCAACAGAGAAAGGTGTTTGCTAAACCAAGCAGAAATGAGTGACGAAGAGTTCACAGACCCAAAAGGTGCAAACAGTCGCTGGATGAAGACTGATGTTAATAAGGTACTGAATCCAAATAAAGGAGGTGTATTTCGTTGGAAGAGGTCAACTCCAGCAAGTGTGTCTGAACCTGCCCAAAATGATGAAAAACGAGCAAAAGTTAAGGTTGTCCAAAAGCAAGATTCTCCTCCACCAGAAATTATAGAATTGACTGATGACGAGGATGATTCCAAAGCAATCGATATCAGCGATGATAGTGATAAAGAACAGTCACCTTCAAAGAATACATCTGCTGCCAATGCATCGATATATTCCAATACCACTTTAGAGTCTAGTGTTGAAGAATCATCGCAAACAGAGATACAAGTATATGATACACCACTGACGCAAGCAGTTGTTCCAGAAGCATCAGTGGTAAAGCGCAGTACTGTTTTTGTGGAAGAGAAGGACAGCAAACCAACTGTTTATGCACCAGAACAGAAACCAAGGGTGATAAGACCCAAATATATGTGTGAAACAAAAAATGATGCTCCATTACCTCCGGGCATGCCACCAGTAATAGCTGGAGTTCCAGTCAAGTTTCCAGTTTCTCCATATAGAAGTCAGATATCTGTCATGAATGCTGTGAGTATTTCCATTCGAATAATTGTGCAAATTAAATTGAATCATTATTAGAATAGAGCAATATTAAAAAGCTCGTATTTTTCAGGTCATCAAAGGCTGTAAAGGCAAAGAGCATTGTTTATTGGAAAGCCCAACTGGAAGTGGAAAAACCTTAGCTCTATTATGCGCTGCCTTGGGTTGGCAGGAAAGCTTCGAACGTGAGTTTTTACATCAATTTTCTATCCAATTAAAAATATCTCACATTGATATCTGCGTCACATTCAAACTCGCATAACATACACCTATAAACCCATAGGCAATTCGCGTGCAGTAAAGGGCCAGAGGTGCGCACGCATCGCGCGGTTCTCATTTGCGATAGCTAATAAAGCGAATCGAAAGCGTGTCTCTCTCGTTTTCGCGATTGTCTCGTGACGAGTGGCCGTTAGCTTTCTCTCTCTCTCTTGCCACTAGCTGCTCTTTTCTCCTTCGCTCTCTCGTTTCTCCGTTATCGTGTGTGTGTATCTGCTTCGAGCGCGAACTGCCAAAATTAAAAAGCCACCCGAGCTGAACTAAGCGCGGTCTTACTTAGCTAGCTATACCGGCTCGCGGATTAATCACGCGACGGCGATGCGCTTTTTTTATGACGTGATGGCTGCACGTGACGGGGGTGGTGTACATAGTTTTTTTTTTCTCTCGTTGGGAAAATCGATCCGTCGGCGATGTGCTTTTTACGACAAAGTTTTACGAGGAATTCGGATTTATTGTGCGAGTATTGATTTTAAAATGAGTTTTATGTTTTTATCAATATATCCTCACTTTCAGAACAACCATATACACTTTCATGAACACATATTCATAGACGTCAACGATATTTCCAAGCATCTCCGCAGACAGCCAGTGAGTCGTCCAAAGCCAGCACTCACCCCTCCCTCACTCTCGGAGCGATACATCAAGCACGTGCAAGTAATTTTGGGGAATGGCTCGTTCCGCGGAGAGCGTAGGTGGGCCGTGTCGGAGAGCTCTCTCAAGAAAGCTCGCCGCCGCCGAGGATCTCCCGCCGTCTTATCCGAGGCATTAATCGGAGGGAAACGAGCCGTGGTGCAGCCGTTAATCGCGCGTCGCCGGACAGTAGCGCCGGCGCAGTTTTTTTCGATAAGGCGTCTCTCTGTGTTTATATGATTCATCGCTGGAGTTTCATCCCTCGGCGTCTAGCGTTACGCCGAGCGTCGATTGCCCCCCAGAGTTATGTCGCTATTTGGGGTTGTTCGAGCTGTTTGCGGCGAGTAATGTAAGTTGTCGGATCTCGCTCTCTGCGGGGTGTGTTTTTTGCATTTTTCCGTTGATGTGCGTTACTTTTAATTAAAATCGAGAGGAACAAGATTGCGGTTTAATTACACGCGACGTAGCCACCGACATTTACATCATTATCTGATCGGTAGAACTGATAGAATTAGTTCGCTCGCACGCTCATTACACGTCCGCGTCTATCTCAGTTAGAACGTTATAATTATCCATATTTTACGTAATAACGTTATAATATGCCGACATTCTCCGAGCGTAATTATCCCATCACGTCATAACAAACCCAACTTATTCTCGCAACAGAAAATCTCTCCGCGACTCTAAAAAGACAGGAGAAAATCGTCCCTGCGAGAGACGTAAAAATTCTCGCACGACATCGTTGCTCTTCTCCTTCTCTTTCTTCTTCTTCTTCTTCTTTGTAAAAAAAGAGCACATCGCGTGCTCTTTCGGCTTCTTCGGCAAATTAAACGTTTGCTCAACGTTAACGTCAAATTTGCGTGCGTCGGAAGCCACCGCCACCGCCGCCGATCCGGTTCCCGGGAACGCGCGCGACAGCAGCACGCCGGCGTTAACAGCCTCATGCCGTCGCAGTGTGTAGCAGCGATTTTTCGTCGACTGCTGCTCTCCTCCTGTCATGACATAATTTATAAACCGCGGAGCGCTTCCAAAGCTCTATATGTTGTACCTCGTATATATATATACTACTGGAGTTGGATGTACACGCGAGCTCGAGCTGATGTTGGCGCGGATAATCAGGCTTTGCTTTTGCGTATATAAGTAGTTGAAGACGATGACTTTGATTTCGTTTTCCGCTGGGTAGCAAGATCATTAGTCTTGAGTGTTTGCTTTTGGAACGGTTCGTCGAATGTAGATGTCAAAAATAAGGCAACTTTGTACGTTTCTGCCAGACGATTTGAAAGTTTTATCGAGACACGGACGAGTATCTAATCTCCCTGTACAAGAGAGGTCAACTTTCGATCGAATGTAGCGAGCTGACGTCATTAATTTAAGTTAATTATTGATGAAATTAAGACATAAATACGCTTTAAAATGATAATTTAGTTTTTTTTATAGAAAAAAGTATAATTTCTTAAATACACGCGTATAAAAAAGTGTCGATGCCATGATATTCGATTTTTGCAAAAAGAAAGCTTGCCGAAACCCGGGATTGAACCGGGGACCTGCAGATCTTCAGTCTGACGCTCTCCCAGCTGAGCTATTTCGGCCATATATATATGGTCAATATATATATATATATGTGTGTGTGTGTGTGTGTGTGTGTCCATCGGCGGTATTTATAAGGCTTGCATGATCATTCAAATTTCAACAAAAATATTTAGATTTATGTGGTAGCTGCTCATTCGCTATAAAAATAATCAAATGGTACAAACAGCTTTTTCTAAATAATAATAATTGAAAAGCAATGTGTCATCAACATTTTTTTCATAAATTATTAGTCTCTTGTACAGGTACAGGGTTCGAACTAAATTTCGGGGTGAATATTTAACTCGCTAATTTACGTGTTTACCCCTTCGCAGACAAAAAATTAATTTAAGGTCATTAAGCTACAGTATAACCCTAATCAAACGATCGATATAAACAAGGCCATTTTTCACCCAGTCTAATCGAATAACTCGAATTCAAATACGAATCACAACAGAACCCTTCAACCCACAATTCCCAGAAAAGTCATCTCACGCAAGTGTCGCAGCACCCTAAACTTTTCTAAAAAAAAAAAAAAATGAATTTATTGTAAACGCTTCACTACTCACCACTACCCTTAAAAAGAAAACTATATACAAAAGAATCATCTGTCCCACAAACTCTCGCACGCATCGAAACGGGTTAGTTATGCACGCGATTTGCTCCCCGCGCTCGGCTAATTATGCGACGACGGAAAATCGGGAAAGAGTCGACGACAACGTCGAGGCACTCGAGGCTCTCCCACTTGCTCTACACAAGTCTAAGTATCGTGGCTTGTCATCGGTGCACGCCATCGACTCTGCTCTTCCGTGTGCGTGTAATTTATACTTTAAACTCGGCGTCACGCGCGCACTTTCCCCTCTCCCTGTGATAATAATTTTACGCGAGTTCGAGAAAGAGATAGAGCCCGAATGAATTAGTGTCCCCGGTACGGCTAGGAGCAAAAATCGCGCGCGAGTTTAATCGATAACGAGGCTTTTTCATGTGCAGCCCGCGCATAGATTTATAGCCGATGCCGCTAGCATAGTGTGTGTTATTTCCGTCGCTTCGCGGAAGCAATAGTCGCGTTTCCGGCGATTCTTATCGTTTCGGCCGGATTTCTTTATCGCTTTGGAATTACATATTTTTGCGCTTCATGTGCTGCGCAAAAAAATGAAAGAGAGGGAGCTTGTAACGAGGTTTTATGGTACGTTGGACTGCAGCGCGTACTTTTCAAAGATTCACGTATTTTCCGCGCGCGGAGATTAGATTTATGGCTGTACATACGATGACCTATATTTCGATGAAGAGTGGATTGCAAACACTTTTATTTCGTTAATCGAATGCGATTCGGCGTGTCATGGTTGTAAGTTCGTTATCGCTGGAAATGCAATTTTTCGAGAGGAAATTGCCTGCGTTTTCCGTTATTTTATATAAAGTTTGAAGACGGGACCAATTTCACCCTCGACGTTGAAAGTTTCCCTAATAAAAGGCCGATACACCGCGTGTAGAGGGCCGCGATACTCCTCGTAAATTAACGGGCGAATGTATACACGAGAGAGAAGCTTTTCTGCCGGTGCACACGAATATAAATTTGGCAAATAGTTTATCGCGGAATCGCGTGGCTGAGGGACAAAAGAAGACGGTGGAAGGTCGCGACGAAGGAACGTCGAGCTCGAAAGCCATAATAATTATTGGCGAGAGCGCTCGCGGAATTATATATTGTGTCGTCGCTGTCGTCGTTGTTATAAAGCTGCTATACCTGCTGCATGCGACGCCGGAAATGTATATGTACTCGCGTTCTGGGCTTCTTTCTTCGCGACGACTTTTTCTACTTAATTGTCGTGCTATTCTTTTTTTCTATGCTCTGCTGAAGGTTTCGCTGAATGTTTTCGTGATTGAAAAATTTGATTTGTTTTCTTCAGTAGAAAAGTATAACACTTTCAAACAATCAAATTAAATAAGGGCCTTTCATTCGAAGCTTTATCCGATCCTTTAATCGGATTGATTTCATTTTTCAAACATTCGCCTTTTTTAGCCATCAATTTCGCAACGCAGTAAAAACAAAAGGCATCATTCCCAGCAGACTAACAAGCTCATGTCCATTTCATACACGACCTCCTCGTATACCTCTGCCAATATTACCCGTATAGAGAAAGAGCGTGTAGTAAAAGGCAGTAGTGTCGGAGCGATTTTTTGTCAAATCTCAAATCCGAAAAAGCGCACCCAGGATCTTATGCGCCGACGAGGACGTAAGAAGAAGAAGCAAAGAGAAAAGCAAGTAAAGGGGTAGCAGAGAACGCGCGCGGGGCGATAGGGAGAAATAGAGTAGCCACACATATGCCTCGAGAAAGAGAGAGAGAGAGATAAAATACACGTCGCCGGCTACCCGCAGAGTAGACTCGCGGCTCTCCTCACTCTCTTTCACTCTTTCTTCGCTGCAACAGCGTGCAGGAGAAAGAGAAAGACAAAGGCCGAGGCTCGCTTTCATCCTCGCCGACATTAGGGCCGCCGTTGCCGTCGCCGCTGCGTATATACCTCTACCTACACGTAGGTGAAGAAGTAGTGGCGGCGCGACACACATGTGCTGCTGCTGCTGCTGCTGCCCGCTGTGGGACAATACGGTTTGCATGCGGGTCCAACGGATCTCACGTCGCCGCCGCCGCCGCCGTCTGCTGCTGCTGCTGCTGCTGGGAAGAGCAAGAGAGAGATTCGCAAACTGGCCTTATACTCTCGCCGACACAACTTTTTCTTTCTCCCTCTTTCAGCGTCTTGCTCTTTACTCGTTTTTTTTTTTTCGCTTCGCAGCTCTTCCCCGAGTAAAAACTGAATTACGGGAGAATTTAGGGCCGGATAAGGTACCTGAAGATGTGAGTAAGGTCCGGATCCGGCACCGGATCCGGCTCCTATCAGGCATTAAGACCCCGCGCGAACCCGGCCCTGATTTAATTTCAGGCACATATCAGGTACTGAAATGGCATGCCTGAAGTTTAAAATTATTTTTTGATGTAACTCTAATTCAGGGTTATGTCCGGTGCTAGTCCGGGTTACAAAATCTTTGATACTTGGTTTATTGATCCGGGCCGGAATAGACCCGGACTATAGAGCCTGAATGTGAATAAAATAATTTGGAACTCTGAAAAAGATTTTTTTTTAGCAAAAATAATGAAAAAATTAATTTTACAGAAATTAGTTTAATTTATTTTTCTTTTAAAAATACATTTTCACATAATGAAATACGTTTTAAAAAAATAAATATGAAGTAAGTTAAATAAGTAATAATTAATAATTATTAAGTAGTAAGTAATAATTTAGTAAGCACGTTTTATCCTCTTGCTTCGAAATCCATCCCAATCTGGTGCATTATTAATAACGCTACCAATTGCTTGACACAGGTTTGCATCTTCGATAACCATCTTTCCAGTATAGGTGTGCATTAGAGCATCTAAAATAAAAAATAAATTAATGAAATTTGAAAAAATGACATAAAGATATAAATAATTTGATAAATTGAAAATAGTTTTTACCCTTCAAACAGATATAAAAATTTGTTCCTTTGAATATGCGAGTTTTGTGATTACTGTGTCTTTGGGCAGTATGAGCAATGACCACTTCTCGAGATAAAATTTTTTTCATCAGTTTTGTGATTTCTTCCACAAAGTCGTCGTTTTTTACTGTATTTACAGTACAAATAATGTGATTTTTCTGCAAAATAAAATATACAGTCACAAAACAATGTCATATATTTCAATAAAAATTAGTTGATAAAACAATGCTTACCAAATCTTTGTATAACTCACAGTTTCTTTATCAGTATTACAGCTTTCAGTGAACTTTCGCTTTTTATAATGATTACGGTTTCTTAGTTTCCTGCTTCGTTTAGCCTTATCACCACAAAATCACAAACAAACTGATTTGTTGCCAGTCACGGTATTTTATTTTAAGGTTATGCTGGGCGTTTTCAGTTTATACTCCGGCAATCCTACGGTCACAGTAAGTCACAATGTAATTATTTACAAAATTTGATATTTCAGGGTGTATTCCGGTAATTATAAGGTACCAATTATGATTGGATTTTGTTAATATTTATTTCGGAGCAGGGCCGGATTCGCGCGGAGTCTTAAAGCCTGACTTAGCGCCTGAAGTTTACTTCAGGTGGACCGGATCCGGACCTTATGATACGTACGGTAAGCCGTATCTAATTTTTACTCGGGTCTGCGTACGTGTACGTTATATGGCTGATCTGTGCGAGATGTGGGGAGAGGGCGGGTTAGGCTACTTGGCCGAGTTCGCCGCGCTTATGATTGAGGAGCGTGCGCGCCTCTCTTGTGCGTCACCGTCTTTTCGTCTGTTTGCTCTTCTTCTTCTTCTTCTTCTTCTTCTTTTCAGACGGGGCTGAGATTCGCCGTGGAATGTTCAGTAGGGCGGAAATGGCTATCGAAGGAACAGTATATAGTCGAGGAGAATCTCCTGGATCGATAGCGTGTAATCAGCGTGCTGGCCTATAATACCCTTTCTCACAATCATCGGCTACCTGTTTCTACGTTGTTACAGTCCGAGAGAATCATAGTAGGTAGTGCTCATCACACGTGCAATCAGCTGTTTGAAAAAAAATCCAGGGTTGAAAGATCCACCTACCCATAACACATTGTTGTACGCATATATGCACATCCCACAGGCGGGATGAAGATGATTCCTGGGCCCGTTACGTAAGTAGAGATCGAAGAGAGGAATCGATCGATCGATAATGGGATGCAGTCGCCGACCCGCGAAGTACAGTCACTGTAGAAAGGAGGATACAAAGAAGGAACAATAGGAATTTTCACAGCTGATTATTCGGTTTATCAAAATAACGCCGGTGATAAAAACCTCCGGTACGAAGTCTCTCGTTAAGACAACCTCACGCACCTCCAAAGCAAAACGGAGAGCTTGCAATTCAGCCTCGCGTCCAGTGGGAGGGGTGGTAGGTGCAGCATAAAACAAAGCGAGAGAGCCGTGGGCCGGTCCCGGATAGACTGTATAGCAGAGCAGAGCGGTGCGCGAAGGAGCAAGAGAGAGGAGATAAGGGGACCCCCCCAAAGCCTCGGCGGGCGCCAGCGGTTCGCCTCGGCTCTCTCGGGTGGTCCCCGGCCTTCTCTCTCCTCCTCCTCCTCCTCGCGCTCGGCCGCGGTTTTCCTTTTATACCCTCGCTTCGCTCGCCTTCTCTCCTTTTTATCTTTGTCTTCTAATTCTTCACCGCTGCTGCCTCCTTTTCCGCGCGCTCGGCTCCTTCGAATTGGAAATCTATATCTCCGCGGCTTATTTGTATGCGTCGAGGATATTTTGGTAGCTCGAGCTTTTTCAAAGCGATCTCTTTGGCAATTAGCCGAAGAACGAGAGAAGACAAACGACGCTGATTCGCAGGTGACGATCGTTCATCACACTTTTTCCTCCTCAACAACCCCCTCCAATCTAGCTCGGATCTCGCGCAGAGAGAAAAATGAAAAGCTTCGTCCTTTCATGCGAGCGCTCGCGATTCTACGAAAGGACGCCGAGAGCGAGTTATTCCATTCACGTGGTCATCGTGCTCCGCTTCGCCGAAGAGGAAAAGCACCGACTCCCCGCGCCGGTGAAGGTCGTTCGCTCTCCCGGAGGATCTTCCGAGAAGTTGCTGTGTGTATGTGTACGAGAGAGACGCGGACTTACGCAATTCGCGCCGGCGCTGTGTGTAAGTAGCCGTGATACTGCGCGAGAGGGAACGAAGATAAATGCCTGGATACGAGGGAAGAGACGGACGGATTCGCCGAGGAGATTATCGTGGAATGGAAATGGTTTTATTAATGGCTGGACGTATTATGTAGTGTCTGAGGAAATGCGATATTCTTGCGGCGTGGTTGTGTGACAAAAACGCGCAAAAGATTACAAAAAATGAGATCGAGAGTCATGTAAGATTCGATCTCGCGCAGTAGCTTCTTTTTGCATCGACTCATCAGAAGCTCACCTGATTTATCGCTTCCACGAGATTAATCTCGTCTGAAAATTTTTTCTCTTTCTCTCCCTGTGAAATTAGCATCATCCGCGTCGAGCCAATGTAAATCGTCGCAATTTCTGGCAAAAGTAGCTAATTTATTCCCCGTTGCGTTGCGTTTATCTTTTTTCGCGTAAGTTTTCCATATACGCTCTCGAAACGAGATGGCTAAAAAAAATAAGGAGATAGAATAGAGGAGCCAAACACGGAGACGACGACGAAAGAGGAGGAGAGCTTCCGATTCCAGGACTCGTGCGAGATCCTCGATAGGTATGGGAGAGCGCGTTCCACGGATTCTGCGCGACTTCGTTTCGAGGCATTGTCTCTTTCGTCGAGAGAAGAAGCAACAGAAGAAGAAGAAATGGAGAAGTATACGAAAAGATAAGCCGCGGACCTTCGGTAAAAAGGAGTTTCTCTGAAATTCGCTGCGCTCTCTGTTGTTGGAATTGTTGATCTTGTTTTGGAGATGAACAATAGGTCTTGAGAGAAAATTATTTTTCAGTAGAAAAATTCGGGTGTGCCAAGACAGTCTCAACCCAAAAACTAGGACTTTCTCCACACCATTCGATACCTCCACGCAAGAAACGCGTCACACCGCCAAACACTTTTTCTCTCTCTCTTCAACAACGAACTAGCGTCACACACAGGAGACTCATTGTCGTCGGCCCGGTGGTAATTATGTCATAGTCGCGGCTTTTCCTTCTCTTTCTCTGCGCAGGCTCCTCTCCTCGCTGCTCCTAATAAGCAGCCGCTCGCGCTTTTCTCTCTTCGTCTCTCTTAAATAGCGGCTATCAAGCGACGTGTAATTTGCATTGTCCAACGGGCGCTCGTGACTCGGCGTTTTTCTGTGTCGTGACGAGAGCGCGGCAATAATAAGCTCAAATTTCTCTTTTATTGTCATCATTATGCTTTCTGAAAAATGGCATTATCTCAATTATGTTTTCCACTTTTTGTTCTCTAAGCTCGTTCGCGTTCGTAGTCGAATTCGAGTATACGGGAGCGCCGCGAGAAGAGCAAACGACTGAATTGCAGAAGTAAGTTTTGATCCTTATTGTTTACCTGCAACAATTCCTCCGTTTATTTCTACTCAGCAAATTTATATCGTCTGCTTAGAAACTATGGATATAATACACGTACACAAGTATACACATTAGAATAAATCGTTAGCTCGCGTAGGAGATTCCGTTTCGTGACTCAAATTTAAAACTCGAGTTGCCGAGTGTATATATGCGACAGGCGCAAGATACTCACGGATCCCCAGTTATAAAGTTTGCCGATGTCAATTTTACTTTTCGTTTCTTTGTCTTATATACGTCTGTCTGCCCGTAATAGCTCTCGCAATTCTACACGAGTTTTTTTCTCGTCACGATTTCTTGCCGGATAATTATTATAATTTCCTCGAACTTTGTCAAACTTATGCTATTATATTTTAATACGTTCCCGTACACGTCGTTCACTATAAATACACTACGGCGATAAAAAAACAATTCAAGAAAATTAATTTCTCCTTCGTATAATCCAATGATCCTTCGAATAAAAAAAAAAAAAACAAAAGGGAAAACCGCAGCTCAAAGTCATAAATCACCCTATAGCAGTCTCGGGAAATCTCTCCGCACGCGCACGCATTTGAAAATTCATCGGCCCGTTAAATTCGAAGGCTTACTCGCGCGCAATCCAGCGGCGCTTATAACTTATGATAAGTCGTTTATATATCGGGGACAACGGGCTGCGTGTTGTAGATGCCTATCTGGCCGGTGTTAACTAGGCTCGTCGTCTCGTGCCACGAACACGAAATTCGACCACCGCGGCGATACGATCCTAAAACTTGTACATTTTCGGCTGCTATCTCGAATAGAAATCTTTCCGCGACTTCGTCGCGTTGGCGAAACGCGAGGAGCTATAAGAGTGTGCTTTTTGGGGGAACCGAGGCAAAGGAGAAGGAGAGTGCAGTGCGGTCTCAATTGGGGATTGCCTTTGTGGAGTTTGATAGTCGATTTGATGGAGTGTTTTGCGTTTGCGTTATCAACGTTGTTTATTCGGCTGAACGTTTTTCAGAGAAGCTGCTTGAGACTGGGTGAATTTTAGGATCCTTATTTGCCTTTTGCCATTGGATTTTGGGATCTCTCTCTCTCTCTCTCTCTCTCTCTCTCTCTCTCCTCCTTTACATTCTATCGTTTTTGTGCTCGATCGTTTCTACCCGAAAGCGTCAAAGGTATACGCTGTCGTCGTTTGTCGCATAATGAGTTCAGCTTAGGCTGACACGATTCCACGGAAAAAGACGTGCATATCGATGGTTCGCATTTTAAATCGATTCTCCGGACGCTCGTTTCTTGTGGAGAAAGAATAAATTCTCGCTTGAAAGATGGCATTAGTTCGTTAGCTTTTTTACAATCCCAAATACGGATAGTTTATGTAGATCATAGAAACCTAACAAACATTCCCGTTGTCGAAGAAAGCAAACACGTTATTTTTTAACGAGACACTTCTTGCCTAAAACAACACTCGCCGACCAAATAAACGCTCACGCGTATATACATATCGATCGTTTCGCACAAGCTTATAAAAACACGAAAACAACGGGAACTAATCGTAGCCTTTCCCCGAATCGATCGTTAAGTTGGCGCATAATCCGGCTTGGAACTCTCGCGTAACTAAACGCCAAATTGCGATCGCTCGACTCGGCAAAACTTGGGCGGAGAAATAAATTATCGGTAATCGGAAAAATTTGACCGCGCGCGTGTTGCCGAGCACATAAGAAAATCGACGCAGCTATACGCGGAGGACTTTCGCTTTCGGTGTGGTCACGAACGAGAGACACAGCGTATCGGAATAAGTTCGCTATATATATATAGCCGAAGTAAAAGCGATTTGCATCGCTTAGCGAATGTGTCGTGCGCGGGTGTGTGAGTGTCTCTCTCTCTCTCTGCGGTCAATCGCTCTTGGGAAGGTTCTTTTTTGTTTCGCAGCGGCTGTCGATGGCTGCGGACTATAGACTTCGCGACAGAGAGGCTATATTGGTCTGGACATTAGGCATTTACCGTCGTCGGAGCTCTCGTGCGTACATAGCGCGATGTATATGTAATTTTGCGGTGTCGCAGAGTCGGGGAATATTTTATTGCGTCGCCGCGAAAATTACTCGTGCGGAATATGGCTATAGGTGAAAGGGGTTGATGTGAGCGTATAATGAAAGGTAGGTGTAATTGATACTATGTATTTTTCTACTGATATTGTCAGCGCGGCAAGGATATGATATTCTTCGAACTGAATAGACGATTCGGCAATTAACTTGTGTCGTTAAAACGAATCCATAGTTTATGGGTACACGTATAATTGCATGGAAAATCGATCGAATATATTGTTACTAAAATCGAACGTTTAACTCTTGATGAATATTTGATCTACATTTATGCAGATTATAAAAAAACCGCTGCCAAGTCATTGGCACTTAGCTTCCTCCTATTCTGCTAGTGGACGATAATTACATGGGACAATCAACTCATTCTTTGATTTAAATATTCGCTACTATTCGATACTAAAAGGATAGGTTAGGAAGACACTTGTAGGGGAGGGGTATCAGGGGACTGGGGATTAAGGTGGATATCAAAAGGATAGAGCTCCGTGAACTCCTTGAAAACCATGAAAACTCTCAAAATATACTAAGCTTTAATTATCAAATTATATGGTTTAACAAAAATAATAATGTTCAGTCACACAGAGTATACAGGGTGAGAGTTGAAGAATTTGAATCTTAATATCTTTTAAACTAAAAGGTTTCATAAGCTACAAAAAGAACCTAGCCGAAGTGATCAAAAGATCAATCTTTTCCTAAAATTTCAACTCAATTTAAACCTTTTTACTCCCGTAATCGTACGACATAAAAAAACCATTTTTTTTAGTTTTTGATTTTTATCTCAAAAACTAGTCGCCAAAATTGCTTAAAATTTTTACAACTAGTAGATATCGTTGTTTTTTATTGTCATGAATTTTTTCAAAACATTTAACTATTTATTTTTTGAGTTATATATGTTTATCGAAAAATTACCTTTTATATCATAAAAAATGAACAGATCAGTCAATCTAGAAAATCTTGCGGGAAAAAGTAGACAAATTTATGTTCTTTTAGATACACTATTGTTGAATATATTGTATAAATCATATCATTATAAAAAAGCAAAAATATTTTTTCAAAAATAGAAAAATGGCTATAATATGGCCATAAAATGGTCAGAATCATAAAACAAAAAATGACCTAAATTCAGAATTAGAAAAAATATATGCATGTCAAATTTTATTACGATCCGTCGCATGGTTCCAAAATTATGGCGGTATACGTACATAGACACACACACACACACACACACACACACACACACACACACACACACACACACACACACACACACACACACACACACACAGCCATCCGCACGGACATTTTCTAAAAACGTATGATTCGTACTCCAAACACCTCTAAATGCGTTTCCACGAAGTATTAGCAAAACTGAAAATTTTACTATTACAAAGCTTCCTCTTGAGGAGGAAGCAAAAATGATATACCGTTAGACAATTTTCCACATCTTAATCCACACCCTCACTAAACTTGCATCTCCCAATAGTGCCGAAACCAACACAGCACGTACACACACTGGGAAATCCGCGAGAGCAAGAGCGAGACAGGTATCAGCCTCGGAGACTGGACCGAGTTGATCTAGGCGACGGCCAATCCCCGCAGGCTCGGTCATACGCTCACTGCAGAGCGCCATACAGAAATTTATAGCTCACTTCGGCTCCAAAGCCGAGCGCGCTTATAGGACGTCAAACAAAGCGATGCGAATTGCCACTAGCTTATGTGTGCAAGTGCATGAATATGTATGGATCAGTGGTGGGGGATCATCGTGCTGCAGTTTCATACTCGCGCACACATCAGCCACACAGTCCTTCCGAATCGCATGAAACTATATATATAAGCTAGCCGTACGCGCGTCTGTGTAAGAAACTCTCTCCTTCTCCTCTGCGAGAGAGACGTGTGGGTATGAGATCAAAGGAGCCGCCTTTCTTTCTTCCCTTTCCGCGCCCCTCGCTCACCGCGCAACAACCCCCACCCGTTCTTCTTGGCCACTAGCGCACATGTCTGCGTCTGCGTATTTGTATATCACCTATATACTCGTCGAGTCCGCGTCTTTTTATATACACACAACACAGCTAGAGCGGACCTTTCGCCTCTGCATACACACACACATATATACACGCTTCGTCTTTATTGCATCCTTCTACAGGCAACCCCCTCGCGTGCATCTTCTCCTCTCTTCCTCTTCCGCCGTTGTTTTTTGCATTATATGCGCCTGCATAAAAGTGCCGCGCGTATATATATATATATATATATATATATATATATACTCCCTTTATCGGGACACTCGCGGCGGACAAATGAGATCGAATCGCGCGAGCGGTAAAGTAGAAAGGCGCGTTTATGGTCGCGCAAACGCAAAATTCGCCCATTGTCCTACGGGCGTTTGATTGCGCTTAGCTTGATTGTGCGCCTCGTATGTAGATTTCGATTTTCGAAGGATTCTCGTGTATGGCGCGTGTGCGCATGTTCCCTCTCTCTTTCCCTGCACTTTCGATTGTTCGATTGATTGATGTGCGCTTGATTTTTGCGTTTTTCACGATTCGCCGGTTCTATTTAGTGCAGCCTTTGTTCCTGGCTCTCCAGAGAGAGAGAGAGAGAGAGAGAGAGAGAGGGAGCTTTGAAGCTTCGAACTTCGAGGATGCATTTCTTTAATGGCTATAATGGCTTGTTTGTTCTAGTATACGTAGTGTAATTAGAATTGTTGGCGACGATATTCGGCTCTATTTTTCGCTGCGTTTTGGGGACCCGTTCGTGTCGAGGGTTCAGCTGCAAAATACTTTAAATGTGATTCGAAACTATGCGACTCTGATTTCTATGGAATTCATTGTAGTTGTTGCATAGAAAGCTAAACATCAAAGTACTCGAAAAGCTTTCCGAGACGATTTGGCAATTGAGTGAAGTATCGCAAAAATTACGGTATACCGATCGTACTTTTCAAAAAAACTTCGTTGAATAGTTTCCGATATCGCTTCGACTACTATTCAAAAATCCCCTAGAAAAATCACACAATCTCTTACCGAGTGCGTGTATCGCTCCGCGCTAATATCCCTCTTAATCAGCGAAATCCGAAGAATGCGCCTATGGATCGTGCTCCCCGTCTTTGTCGGCGCCTCGAATGCCTTGACTGGCTGTAAGTTTCCACTGCGAAAACGCCGAGCATTTAGTCAATTTTTTTCTCATATTGTTCGTTCCCGGGTGTTGTTGCTTCTTTTTTATTCAAAGGTTCGCGCTCCTTTTGTTGCGCACGGACTTGAATCACTTAGCCGCGAGGTTTTCCATGAATGCGCTCAGAAAATTGCAATGCCGTGTACGGTTGATTTTGACATGGCTTTCTTGGGAGCATAAATTTTGCTGCGCTGATTTCGTTTGACTCGTTGAATATTTCAGTGGCTATACCTTCTGTGCTGTTGTGTATTTTATAATACGTGTTTATGCAACCGGGTATTTTTAACGTTTGATTTAAAAGATCGTTTTATCGACGGCGTTTAAAGTTGTTTATCGAATGTATAAAGTAAATTGTTAGTCGGCATGCATTTAAACGAGAAGAAATAAAGCGAACGCCGCTATGATCTACAAGCGGAAGTAATGCACGCGAGTTAGCGTAATAAGGAAGGAGAGCAGCTGTGTATTGGCAGCGAATGGAGAAAAAAGGATTTAGCCGGGCTGTAACAAAGAGAAACTTAATTCCCAAGTTTAAAATGTGTGAAAGTTCAGCGAGAGAGCGTTAGACACGCCGAGTTGAGGCTAACTTTGAAGTTGAACAAATTCAAACTTTACTCTATCCTCCTGTGCATTTTATAAACAGAGTTCATCACGAGAGATTTGTTGTTTAATTTTTATCGTTGTTGAAGTATTTTTTCATACCATCTGCAGACTGATGAATAATTCTTGTACATTGTTGAAGAGGTCATCATAATGTGCCCACAGCGCGCGAAGAATATTACGCGAGAGCGTCCACAGCGTCTCATTGTCGAGTGCGTATACCTACTGGAATACTAATTAATGGCTCTTAATTTTCCTTAATTGGCCCATCGCCGTTGCTGCGCACTAGCAGCTGCGAGTGTACTCGCACACTTGCGGGTCCCAATTGTATGCAAGCTACTGCTGTTTGCGACTCGTCTTTGCTCGGACTTCCAATTTGATTAATAGCGACTAATTTCTCTGGATGTATTGCAAACTGGCTAGTGAAATTTTTAGGTTGTGAGAGAGAAACAAATAGTTTCATTTCATAAACAAATAGTATCAAAGGTGGTTTTAATGAATACGAGTATTTTAATTGAATTTTACTAATTCGAAAATAAGTTGAATATTAAAATGAAATTATTTAACAATTTTATGAAATATTGTTAAAAAAATACAAGTTACATCGCGTTGCGAGTACGCCACGACTAGATGTTATACGTGAATTCGCTTTGGGCGTCGCGTGGAGCTCGAAGCAAACAAACTACCTACTGGCGACATCTGCGGAAGCAACGCTGAAACTTGTTCAGAGCAGTGGGTAAGGAAGAGTTAGCCTGGACAGCAACCGTCTTTGGTATCACTTTCGCATGTTGTGTGTTGCACTTCCATTTTATCGCTAAAAAGTGTTTATAATTTCATCAATTATAATTTTTATTATATAATTACCACCAATTAGGTAAAATTATTGAAATTCATCTTCTTTAGCTAGAGTGACGATTTTTTATCCAAAGTAAAAAGATTATGAATAATAGGTAAGATAAAGTTTTATGATCTAGTGAAAGAAAAAAAAAAGAGCAAGCAAATTATGGACGAGAACGTATTCCTACGTCTCTTCTTCCTTTTGCCTATGTTGAACTTTTCTCTGTATTTGTGTTTCCCCCTTACTTTCAGCTCGATCAGAGTTAAAGCATTCCTTTTGCTGGCCGATGAAAGACGAAAGTCAATGTCAATTGATTTTATTGCATTCTCGCTGATATCTGACGAAAAGCATTCACCGTAAAGAAGCTTTATTTGAATTCCTCGGTATACCCACGGCTTTTTGCGTTATTAAAATCAAATGTATTTTCCATAGTAAATAGTATACATAAAAAGAGCATTTCAAGCGACATTTCAACAATAAAACAATCCCAAATTAACGTAAACACACGTATATACTGGAAACTTTTCCCAAAAGACTTGTTACCGTGAAATAACAGCTGCACGCTGATCTTTTAATCTTCAACCGGCCGGTGCAGCGCGAATTCTTTTTTCTCACCAAGTACGAATTCTCAACCCACTCGCGCTGACTTTTCCACCGCATAAAACTTTAGATTCAGGAAAGCTGGCTACCGAGTGCGCGTTGCAACAGTGTAAATAAGCGAAAACGGAAAAAAAAAAAATCCGCGTGCGCACCTATACCTCGGCGTCGAGCTAAACTTGGAGGAAAAAAACGCTGGGAAAACAGAGAGACTGACAGCGAAAATATAGCCGTGCTCGGAGTGAAAAGTGCACGGGTGAAAACTACTGCAAGTGGAATAAGAAAAACGAAGGGGCTAGTTGCTTTGCTGTTCATTTTGTGGATTTTACTTCCTTTCGCACATTCGCTTACATATAACAATAAGCCACGTATCATAAAAAAAAAAATGCAGCATATTTCTCTAATTTACTCGGACAAATACACAGTCATGCGCATAACTCTGTACCCACATACTTCTCCCAAAATAATTAACTCGGAGAATTTTCATTCTCCAACCTTCCAGCTCACCACAGCTACTGCGAACCCAAACTCTCTGCAACTCTCATCGCACAATGTATCCTCCGCTGCGTATAACACGCGCGCGAACCGCCATTTCCTCCAGGATCCTCCTACACACCTCTCTCCTCTCTCTCTCTCTCTCTCGCTCATAGAAGCGATATATCGTGGCGCCACAATGCTCGCCTGTTTCCCCCCCACTGTTCTCGTAGTCCTCGCGAGTCGCCTCGTTCCAATTAACCGACTCTCATTACGCAGAGACGAGGAGCGTATATATGTATGCCGACGCCGCGCGCTCGCGTTTAATGAGACCACCGACGCGGCTTTCCGCAGCCATACGGCTCTATACACGCGTGCGCGCTTTGGCTACTGTGTGCTTCGATGCCTGTGCGGAAGGGTAAATGCATAATGTGCCGTGGTTCGAGGTCCGAGCGACGAATTTCAATTTCCGCGTGTCGTGTGTCGTCGACGCTATACCGCCGCTGCTGCTCTGATGCTACAGTCGATCGGGTTGTCATTGCTGTGGTTTTGAGATTTCGCTGCGAACTGACAAGTTTTTGAATTTTTTGTTCGACAGCTGAAATTGCACGTCTATATTATAGAGAAGCTTTTTTCCGTCATATTTATATTTCAAACTCTGCATTATCATCCATGAGAAAATATTAAAGCAGCGCGAATCTGTGGTCGACCGCATTAAGCACACTCGAATTAATATTTCACATGTCTTTTATGCTCGAAACGAAACTGTAACGCGGGATTAATTAAAGTGCTGTTTCCCGTGCGAGATTATATTTTGCGCGCGTTCGATGTAACGCGATGCTGATGCTGATATTTACAATGAAATTGAGCTCGAATAATTTTTAACCCGCATTGGAATAAGAGAGACGTCAAAATTGCCTGTGTGTTGTTTTTAAATCGTATGGAGCGTTTTATTAATTATCTGGGCGCAAAGGGCTTGCGAGAATCTGTAATTATTTAAACGATAAACAAACAGCGAATATACGCGAGTGTGTATCATGTAAAAAGGCGATAAATCCAGGTGTACGTTATTCTCGAATTCATTTTATACCGCAGGCGAATACAAATATTTTCGATTACCGATGCATCGATATAACTTTGAAACAACATACACCGAAGCTGATGCGCATAATTTAAAATTATTATTTCCTCGGAGATAATAACGTGCGCAACGAATTTTAATCTGTTGTTTGGAAAATCGTAAGAGATATCCATTTACTCGGTGTGTATTGCACGTTTAAATAAACCGCGAATGTAAATTCAAAAGTTTAATCGGTTCGCGTGAAAATAGCCTTTTAATCCCGCTCTCGCGATCTCGGTAAACCTCCGGCAAGGAGTCATCTTGGCATGAAAAGAATTTTCATTTCCTCTCGATTCCAAGCATCGGGATCAATCCCTCGTTATTGGCTCCTTCGGGTTTTTCACTGGCGATCCAGCTTGTACAGCAGCGTTCGACTTGTACTCTTTGTCAGGAGGAGCAGCAGCAGCAGCCGCGAGAATATCTCTGTGCTCGGCGCGCAGCAGCTATATAGCTAGCGGCAGTTTGGTCTTGCTCTCTCGCGCTCACTTGAGCCTCGAGCGGCCTGGCGGCCGTGTACATTGTCCTTTCTGCCCCGCGGAGTATAGTCGCTCTCGCTGAATTCCCATTGGACGCGAGCGTCGCCTGCGCCACGCCCCGCCTCGACCCAGCCATCTATAGAATCACCTATACACACAATCGTATATAGTCTCTCTTGCTCGCTCGCTAGGGTGCTCTCCGTCCTTCTCTCTCGCTCTCTATGGAGGACCCTCGATCTCGCGTCGAGAGCAAACGGGAGCGAGAGAGATAGAGAGAGAAAATTGCTGAGAGAGCCTCTCGCGTATACCAACACCTACACCCTCGCTCGCGCTCTTCTCTTTGCGTCTATGGCTCCTTTCACACTGACGTGTGTGTGTGTGTGTGTGTGTGCGGTGTCGGCGATGGACTTTGACGTCGGTCTGTAATCGATTATATTTTGAATTTGAAATAAAAACGGTAATTTTGAATGACTCCTGTGACTTGCAATTCTATCGTTTTAAATTGACGAGTATGTCCTCGACCTTTGGTCGATTTTTTGGCAGCAGTATGGAGAAACCTTAACGCAACTTCCGAGCGAGGAAGAGCGAAAAAGGGAAAGAGAGAGAGAAAGAGGGCGACTAATGTACACTTGCGCGCAACCCCTATAGAGACGCTCGGTGCAGTCGTGTATCGCTACTTTTTTCTCTTTGTTTATAACCCGACGGCAGTCCTCGAAGATTCACTCTTATACAGCGTTCCCTCGACGTTGGCTGCATATTTTTTCCAACAAAGACGCCCAAAGAGAGAGATTTCCAACCCCAATTTCTCCCCTTACTCACCTCTTCCTCGCGAATATTCACGAAATAAAGGAGTAACAGGGGAAATCGTGGAAACGGAAGAAAGAGAGTAGCCGCGTTGACGGATTAACCGTGCGAATTTTAACTAACCATTCCCCGTGTATTTACACGTTGTATTTTCCTATCTCTCTTCTTACGTGCGCACTTGTGCATTGCAGAGACGAGCCGCGCATTCAGAGTCCACTCGATCCTTGTATTCTCTTACAGTGCCATAAATAGTCGGTGGAGAAGATAAAAAAAAAAGGAAATGCTCGCGACTGTACGGGAGCATTTTTTAATGCGCCACTTTTGAATATTGCATTTCGAGCTGCTTTTCCGCCGAGAAAGAGCGAGGGACTTGCCGTGCCGATGCTTCATTTACGACGGGATTATGAGATATTTATGGGAGCCAGACGAATGTTGTTTTGCCCGGGTATTCTTTTTTGCAGCTTTTTTCGGCTGTGTATAATAAATACACAAGCTGCGCATCGCTTTATCTAATTAAGCTCGAGAGAGAGAGAGCGAGAGAAGCGGACACGGCTTTTGAAGCGCGAGTTGATGCTGTTATATCGTGCTTTCAACGCGACGACCGGAATATTCGCGGAAATTTGTTTTGAATTTTCCGGGAAAATCGTAACGTCGTTATGTGTATTGGAAATTAAGCGGATGTGCGGAAGGCTATCGATATATCGCGTGAAAAGTGGAGGTTCAATTTTCGATCGCTGACGTGTCTGGCCCGATCACCCCTTGATCTACTACCTTGACGTTTTTCAAATTCTTTAATCTTCAAAA
Organism: Pteromalus puparum; assembly: GCA_012977825.3. Taxonomy (NCBI): domain Eukaryota; kingdom Metazoa; phylum Arthropoda; class Insecta; order Hymenoptera; family Pteromalidae; genus Pteromalus; species Pteromalus puparum. The sequence goes on along the minus strand of CM053171.1, from coordinate 2,158,388 downwards.
GCTTCTTAGAGGAATATTTATCCCCCCACGTGGGAGCAAACACATCGAAAGATCGACAGAGAGGAGAAGAAGAAGAAGAAGTAGTAGTAGAGAAGCGAGTCCAGGAACACTGATGAGTTTTTCGAGTGGCAGCAGTAGTAGAGCCTCAAGCCGAGTTTGTCGCTGCGCACATATACGTATAAGTGCGGAGAGGGATCGCGAAAAAGGAGGGAAAAAGCGGCGAACGAGGGACGTAACTGCCGGCAGCAGTAACTCGAAGCGAAGCTTCTATACCTACTCCTCTTTGGACTCTCTTCACATCTCTCTCGCTCTCGCCCTCTTCCTCATTACGGACGGCTAGCAGCGTCTTTCCGCGCGTACCCACGGCTGTGTGCCCTACACTTTTTCCGACTGACCTCTCGAGCCAGACCTTCCCTTCTTTTTACTACCCGTCGGATGTGACGTTGTAGTCATTCTTCGTTCCTCTTCTGCTGCGTATAATATTTCTAATTGCTTCTTTGCTTTCTGCGTAGTGTATGCCGGGAAAAAATGATTTATCATCTTCAAGTATTTTAACGAAATCCTTTTCTATGAAAATAAATTCCATTTGGCATCCGTTTCAAGCAAAGTTAACAATGCTGAGCTAAAAATGAAACTAAAAACTCAGTCATATCTCCCGCTTTCGTTCTGTGACTCTGTATACGAAGTAACTTAGACGGGGCTGGAGTAAGAGAGCCTTCATTAAAGCTTGCTTCGTAATAGACTCGTCTTTTTTTTTCGACTCGCGAAACGTATGCATCGTCTTTGCACAAGACACAGGGAAAAAACGAATATCGTGGAGGATTGCGGACACTCGAGCCGTATTTCCCCAACTTGTGCGCCAAGTATGGACTATGTGATTTCGAGGAAAGTCTGTGTTTGTACATGGGATGGACTTTTTAGAGAGTTTCCTTCGACGTTTGCCCAGAAGATTTCGTGTAGGAGTTGAGTATATCGCATTTCACGTATACACCGGAATAGAAGTCAGAAGAGTATAGCTTTGTTTCATCCGAAATTTTGCATTATGTTTCGTTCTCAATGTAGAAGGCTCTTCTATATACATTCGCAATAAATCGGTCGCTATGCCATATATTAGTAACCATATAAGAAAGCAGTTTTGGACTGGTCTCTGGCTAGCGGCGATAGATGGCGCAGAAGCACTTTCTTATAACCCCTTATTAAAATTTTCACGTTCACTGCATATATAGCGGTGTGCCGCCTATGCCAAAACTGCCTTCTTTTTCTTGCTGCTTGGGGATCGATCAAGCTATAACTGCTTCGTTGTATGCCTTGTTTATTGCTTCATCCAGAGAAGGTGTATCTTGGTGATATCGAAAAAAGAAAATCACTCTAAAAAAAGATCACCTAAATATTCATCAACACCCAGAACACCGGCTGCGTTAAAAATCAGAGCGCAGTTGACGCTATTTTCCTCGCCGAGAAAGAGCCGTCGATGAAAAATTCATGATCGGGAGTGCGCAAAATATATATATATATATCGCGTCCCTCGCATACTACTCTCTCTAACTCGGTGCTGACTCGTTAAAAAGCTCGATTGCGCTGCGTCGGCGAGAGAGGAGGCTCTCTCATGGCCGAATAAGCGAAATCCCCGGGCTGTATTATAAGTTTTAATGCGATCCCGCGGGAGGTCTCGTCGTTGGGTCTGTACGCGCGCAACCGCCAGAGGCGAATCCAAACTCTCTCGCGTCGAGTCCCTGGGGACATTTTGGATTCTCTCGCGCTCGGATCGATTGCAGAGCCCGAGATAGCTAAGCACGAGAATTAGACACGCCGCTCGAGGTGTTGTTTATTTTTGCACTTTTCGCACGGATCAGCGTATAGCGCTCAGGAGATTAGAAGAGTTTGATTCGATTCATTTTTTTTTGTTTTTTTCGGGATCGGTTCGCGCGAAAGGCAGGTATCGTCCCGACACTTTTTTTTTCAGCGCACATCGTTCGCGCTCTATATGAAAGCAAACAACTCTCGCGCTAAACGTTCACCGAATATCTCCCGCGCGCGCGCGTTATCTAGAAGTAGGATCGAGTCCGTGTATATGTGTTCTGAACACACGGCATTTCTTTTTCTCTTTCCGGCATTGTCGCTCGCTCGGCATTTCTTTGAACGTGTTTACGCAATAGCTGCTATAGCTGCTTTTGTCCATCGGGCGATGAACGGTATTGTCTGTCCTCTCCTATCCTCGCGGGCAGAGATTCTCTTCTCTGCGTTCGCCTGTTTACCAAATAGATCGCTATATATATATATATATACTCGCTTTTGCGCCAGCGAGCTTCTTCCTCCTTTTTTTCCAAGAGGAACAAGCCAGAGCTCGCAAGAGAGAGAGAGAGAGATGTACTTTTGTGCCTTTATATGAGAGCGAGACGAGCGCGCCCCAAGAGTTCGTCCTCTTTTGTTCTTTGCGCGAACGAGCTCCTCTCTTCGTTTCGAAATCTCCAAGGCCCGCGGGAAGACGTTATATATATGTAGTATACAGTGCTAGAACGCTGCACGCGGAAGAAGGAGGGACAAAGAAGTTGCCGCTATGAGAAAGGAGATAAAACTATACGCGCTCTATATGCAGAATCCACGCATCAGGCCGCTTTTGATCTTTGGGGGTATGACGATGCTTGCGCGATGCGCGAGAGATGGCCGTATAATATAACGCACGTTGGACTCTCTCATTCGTTTTATTTCAAAGTATTTATCTCTTTGGAGGAACTGGGCTTCTGTTTGATGCTGAGGTGCAAAAGTGCGCGCTCCAAAGAATGATTCGGAGAAGAGAGTGCTGGTGTGCGTCACACGCCTCTTTTCGATTGCTTTTCGTGAATTTTCCGTTTCTCACGCGACTCGGTCAGTATATTCGGAGGAAACGCCCAGAAAACTATCGTGAGAACAATTATCTCTTTCTGTGCCACTCGTTCCGAGAGATCAAAGGGAATATCGATTCCCATCTGAATGCGCGTCTCTCTCTCTCTCTCGAGATATACACCGAGAGATGTCCAGATAACGATTCCGAAGCGCGTCTACGCACTCGGCAAACAATCATCCGGCAGCAGCTTTTCTTCTATTTTTCCCTTACGAATCCGTTTCGATTCTCGAATCGCCGGAAACGCTATACCCCCGCGCAAAAGCGATACTTTTTTCCTCCTCGAATCTCTTCGTGTCTTCCTCTTGTTCTTCTCCATCCCTCTCTATACCAGTCGACAGACTGGAACATATACACACTTCTGTGGTTTTCTCTCGACGAAAATGAAATGGAGAGATAGATAGAGATATATACAGGAGATGGAAAGAAGCGCAGTCGAGGAGTGAAACGCGATGCGCCGGCCGCGATTCGCGGGATTCTTAACAAAGGCGCACGCGTTTTTTATCCCTCGATGAGTCCGTTGTGTTGCGCGATCTTTTTTCCTTCTCTCTCTCTCTCTCTCCACCGGATGACGAGGTGCCGCCACCACCGCTGCCGCCACGTCTCTGTGTTTGATGCCCGCGCGAGCGGGAAAATGCGAAATGTTACGATTTTTTTTTTCACCCTACTTTCCTTCCGGATCGTGATTTTTCTGAGAACGATGATGCAAGCGCTCTTTGTGGGAGCATTTATGATGAGCTGTCTCTCGCTGTGGGTGTAGTTGATGAAAAGATCGCTCGGTGTTTTGTACGCGGGAGAGTTGAACACGGTTGGTTAGATGAAGGATTTTCATGTAAATTTTTATACAATTTTAGCCGTAGCGCTATACAGTGTTAGCATCGTTAGCGAAACACGCTCGAATTTTTGTATACTGCAGGTCGGGGAAAATATAGATGTGAGTTGATTTCCGAGAAAGAATTGCTTTTCTTTGCGGGGGAAATACAAAAATTTTAAAACATACGTTTGCTGAACAACAAAGTAAAATATTAAGGTAATTCACGAAATTCTAGATGAAAATGTTTCCTGATGAGGAAAAACTCTCTGCCCGTCCGTGACACAAGCAACAGTATAACAGCACTGCATTTTGATATTCACCTCGCTATACAAAATTACTCTCCCATCCCCAAAATCTTTCAACCTAGCCTTGTAGCGAAACTTTTCCATCATCGCATCTAAGGGCACTCGAGAACCTTTCTACATATATACGCACACATGGCCACTCAGGCTTCATGAAATATTCCCCGGGTCGCCATGACGCTATAGCCCCTTTGTCTCTCAGCAAAAGGATGTCGTCGCGTCCACACACTATACTGCACACATACACCCCCAGCAGCAGTAGCTCCGCCATTAACGCGCGTTTCACAGCCCCAGCGATGCCTATCGCAAGCTAGCCGAGTACAGGGTGTCATGTGGGCAAAGCGCCTCGCCCCCTGCAGCACGTATTTACACTGCTGCTATCTCATGACTATTACACAAATCTCGCGCAGCATTATCACGATGGCGTCTTTTCTCGTCCTGACGCTAGCGCAGTTTTCTCTTAGCAAAGACCGTCGGAAAATAGAGCTTGTTAGCGCACAGGGCATGACTCGTCTCGTTAGGGTGGAGGCCACTTCGCGCGCTATACGATGCAAAGACTGCCGAGATAGAGTGTATGCACATGCACGTCCCCCTTTGGCGTTGCCGCTTCTTTTTTCCTTGTACATGTACACCGTTGCGAGGAGAGGGTTGTAACGAGGCGCTTCGCGAGAGATGAGCTGCAGAAACGTCGAGTGCAGTAGGAGGTGCAGAAAGCCAGCTCCAAAGAGAAATGAATGCAAGCTCGGACGAGAAGCTTCTTCTTCTACTTCTTCTTCTTCTGCCGCTTCTGAGTCTTCTTCTGATGCTGATGATAGGTACACCTCTTCTGGCGCTTCTTTTCTTCTACGGGAAGGGACGTGTCTTTTGATGGTCCACACACACGAGGCTGGGATGACTTTGCTTTGACGGACGGTTATACGCCAGAGCTTCTCTGTACCGTCAGCTTCCCTTTGGCCCTGTGATGAAATTTTGAAGCTTGCGCTTGCAGCTGTTCGCGAGATCGTGTGTGTATACGCGTGCGAAGGGATAATGGGACTGGTTTGAGAAAATTTCGCACAAAAAGCTTGAAATACACGCGGTCATACCAACGATCTCACGCGCGTGAGGAGTATCGCGAAAAAAAAAACGCTTTGAAAAGCGCAGCCGGCGCGTCTGAGTTGCAGTGTCTCACGAGCGGTACATCTGAAAGGGGATCTTACTGCGGCTGAAAGGCCAGCGTACAAATATCGTCGCCGGAACATAATGCCGCAACGAGTGGCGGAAGTTCGATGCCAAAATCGCCGATGACGACTCGTTGGTCTTTGTAGTGTGCCGCCTGCATTGGATTGATTGCGAAGGTATAATCTTGATTTCGTTCTCTTTCAGATCCGGTTTTTTTTTTTATTTAAGATTCATTATCATTCGCAAAGTTGCATCCGCAGAGGAACAATGGAGTATATCCGCGCAAAAGAAGTGCAGAAATTGCAATCCACAGCCGTTCGATTCTAGAGATCGAATTACACGTGTTTCGATTATTCGAAGCCAGACTCTCTCTCTCTCTCTCTCATCACCCGAACAAAAGCTCGTGTGCGATGCACTATGTGTACTTACTCTCGACGTGTATGTGCCAGCCGCGCGTCGTCGCCATATTGGTGTACGGCAGTCTCCCTCGGGGGTGGCATCGAATCGGCAAGGCAATGCGCATACACAATGAGAGAGAGAGAGGGACGTTATATAGCGCGTAAGGCCTAGACGGAAATTAGCGATGCCGCACACTGCACGTGCCGCAACGAGGCACGGCTGACCAATCAAAGGTCCCCGCGCGTCGACGTCTCTGTCGAATCCCTTATGTGCTCCCTTGCCATTTGCACACGCTCTCTATACTCGTTGTGTATGGCCTGATGTCATATACCTCGAGTATTAGCCTCCTGCTGCTGCTGCTATATATGTGTATAGTAGTTCCGAGGGGATGGGAGTCAGAGACGCGCGGACGCGTGTGGATGCATTGCATCCAGCTCGGCTGCTCGAGAGGGTGGCCGAGGGGGTGGTGTACATTGTACACCCGGGTATACCTAACGAAGCCTCTCTCTCTGTCTCTGTCTCTGTCAGCAGGATCAACCCCATTATTCCGGATACGCGAGTGATCCGTGTGGTTTTCGGCCGATGACTCGACGACTCGTGTTATGGGTATGCGCGATGCAACCGGGCGCGCCAGCCATTGTTCCCCTGGTACTATACTCTTTTCGGCTGTACTAGGATGATGATCTGAACGAGGCTCCGGGCGTTATGCTGGCTGTAGGGGATCTGGAGATTTTGTCGGCCAGGCGTTTAATTTTAAATGTAGTTTTAGGCTAGCTTGTGTACTGCAATACATATTAATGAGGTTGTATTTAATTACTCAATCATCGGCACACATTGTATAGCATTTGTCCGGCCATCAATTATGAAGTTCGTGTGTGCAAACTTGATTATTATTGATGTAATATCAACCGTTCAGTGTGCTCATTAAATTTCTAGCGCAGATGATTAATCAGCAAGAGAAATTCAGTAATATGTATATAACCCATCTCGAAACAATCGAAAAACAACCCTCTTGTCCTTGCAATAGGCTAAGATCCCTAGCTGTGGCTAATTATTCCATCTTCCGTGTACCATCCGCCAACTCAGTGTCGTCTCCGAGTCGCGTGCGCCAGTACAAAAAGGAGACTATATTCCACGGCGATGACGACGTGGTGCTGAAAGCGGCTAGACGCTTGAGAAACCGGAGAAGCCGCTTGCCCGTTCGCTGGCCCCGCCGGCATACAATTCGAAATTCAAAAGGCCAACCGCTGCCCAAGCTTGCGCCCGCGCGCGCGTGACTTTAATATCGTCGTTGCGCTGAATATGAATTTCTTCGGGTAGCTCAGGGGATTGAAGTGTCCGTTCTTCTTGTTTTGGAAGATTTTTTTCGAGTTTTTAGATTCCGCTAAAAACCGCAAATTATTAATCTCTATACAAGTGCGTAAAAACTAATCAACTTTACACTGTAAAATAAACAAGGCTTCCGATAACAGCGGCACATTCAAGATTCGAGAATTCGTAGCTTACACTCACAGTATAAAAAACCGCTCCAATTAAATGAAATAAAAAGCCGAAACCAATTTGCCCCATCCTAATTGAAGGGGTCGGGAATATAAACAAGCGCAAGAGCGCGTTAGAAATATTAAAAATAGCAGAGGCAGAAAAGCGAACAAGCGAAAAAAGCATCGTGAAATGACTCTTTCCGTTATAATCGACGCGAGAGCGCGTCCGTAACAACTTCATCTCGCGCACACGTCGCGTCGACATACATAAAAATGAAATAAATAAAAGAAATAAAAACAGACGCTCAAAACGAAGCTGGCGCGGATAAAAAAAAAAGCGAGAGACACGAACGAGTAAGCGCCAATTTCGAGGAGCTTTTCGACGGGTTTTGTGTCGATGCGCCGAGGCATCGAGCGCAGCGCGAAATAAAGGGAAACGCTGCACACCTGCGCGCCTCTATAGACTCTCTCTCTCTCTCTCTCTCTCTCTCTGCATATGGATCGTGTGCACACGTGTATGTGCGAACGCGTCTATGTATAATACAGCGGTGCACTATGTGCCGGGATAGAAAAGCCAGCGGCGGCTGCGCGAACCGAATCAAATTGCTCGAAGCGAAAGATTAAACTCGCGAGCGCAACGGATACTTTCTAGCAATATCGCCCGCGGTCTGTTTGTACACCTGAGGTTACGCGGTTGTTTTGGGCCGTGATGCTCGTCGGTATGTATGTATATGTATCCACACAGCCGTTCGAAGGGATCGAAAATTTTTTCGAGATTTCGGATTTTGTATATACGTATTTTTTGTTTACTCGTTTATTTGAAGAGCACATTGTTTAACATTATATCGAAGTAATTTTCGTTCGAATTTTCGCTCGATTTATCGCAAAGTAATAATGAGAAATTTTAAATAACCGATAACACCTTTGTTATCGGCTGTGGAGTGTTTTTCCCGGAATATTTTCCAGCCTGATGGAAGGCCGATAATTTAATTTTAATTACACATGCAGCGCTGGAGAATTATTGGCTGCGCTGCTTCGCAGTAAATACTTTTGTTGAAAAAAGGATTCATGCGCTCAGTTAACCTTTTGATCCGGGTGGGCTAATTGATATTTACAAATGTTTCGTATTCGTTTGCAGTAAATTAAATTTCACTCGATATCTTTTGTTATAATGAGTGAATTTTCATGTTATTGTCAAGCATAAGAAAATAATTCGCAAATCGAAAGATAAAATAACATAACACAAAAATATACGATGGCAAATAAACGCACACACCTGAAGTATACAGCCGTGAGCTGAAAGTGTAAATAGGAGTGTTTAACCTCAGTTAGCCCGTTGAAGTTCTCGCTTTCAAGATACGCGAATAAACTGTCCAAATTGATGAGCTTATTCAAACGCGAAATTTGTTCAAACTCAGCCGCGCTCCGTTGAAATGCTCTATGTACGTATGAAATTCATATTTCACGTCGTTCGAGCACCTGCTTCCCCCTCTATGAAAAAAAGTGCACGTCGAGTCGAGTGGCCGAATAACTTTTATTTTTTCCTAATGACCACTTGGCATACCAATTTCTCAAAATACTGCTCGTAAATTTTTCTGAATTCCAAGCCCTCCGAGCAAAAAATATCTCTAGCAGAATAAATATAAAAAATGTTTCGCGGAAAACTCGATAAACCGTACAAAAATATTCTAAATATTACTCGGCGTGGCTATAGCGTCTATGTTAGCTATTCCCAACGCGAAAATTCCACAAGGCGCGCAGGGAAAAAAATTGTATTTCCAGATAAACACGGCACCAAAGAAAGCCAGCCAGCGAGAGTATTTTTAACCTAGAATTTTCTCCCCTATACTCGCTAATGAATGCAGGGAACAAACAAAAAGCAACGAATCGCTCGACATGAAATTTTCGAAAACGGCGTCCCAGTAAATCAGGTTTACTCTCAGCAGTGGCGGCGACGACGGAAACAGCAGCAGTGGCGGCGACGACGGAAACAGCAGCAGCAGCAGCAGCAGAGGACGAAGAGGTCGAGGGGGTGAGGGTGTCGTTGCGTCTGTCCACCATATTGATCGCGGAGGCGTTCTCGCCCTCTCTATCTCGCTCTACGTAGCTCTATATACGTATATACAGGTGCGTGTACGTGTATATCTGTATATACATTTGCTATATAGGATGGCTTTAGGTGGTTTCGACCCCCCGGAGCAAGAGAGAGAGAGAGGGACGAACGGGGCGACAGAGAGCAGATAGAGAGCGGTGGAAGAGAGGGAGATGAGGGATTCGGCTGGCGTTGGAGCCGACACTCGCGGGTGCCGGCGTTACCATGGCTACCCACCACCCTCGCTGTGAACAAGCCCTCGACGTCATATTGGCATAGTATATTCCCCACACCATGGGAAGCCAAATACGTCTAACGGGTGTGCCGACGCGAAAGCACAGACTTTATTAGCCGCCATTTTCTTCGCTTTTTTTTTCTTTATTCGATTTTTTTTTTCAACTTTGCTTTTTTGCTTGCAAATGAGACCCATAGTTTTAGTTGATATTTTATCGCGCAAAGCTAACGTTATATTTTCTTTATACCAATATTGTTTCGCAACTCCGTAAGAGTCGCAGATAACATCTGGATTTAATAAAATGGCTAATAATACGATCGTAATTACTATTTGCGAGAATCGTGAGTTCTCATTCAAGATTTCGTACACGAGTGATTGACGTTTCCATTGTATACCGACTTGGTCTCAAAAAGCCATTATGATATGCTCGGACAAGTAGCGCGCACGTGTCGGAAATATAGCAGCTTGACGATTTTCTTTATTCGAGATTCCAATCCTAAGAGATAAGAATCGGACGTCATACCAAGTCAAATACTGCTTTTTGTTTCGATTGTGCGGTCGGTATATAGATATACGATCTGATGCAAAAGCTAATATGAGTTATAAGCTTACTAGACTTTTGGCGCAGTGCGCTGCGCGCACTGTAGTAGAATATTAATTCATTAACTTATTAAATGAAATATAAATGCTTGATTGATATTTTTAATATTTGTTTTCTATTACGGAAATATATCAAACTTTACAATATATGATTGATTCATTTCGCGCTCATGTAAATTTCAAAATTGCCGCGGTTTCGTCACCAACTACCTTTTAAAATTTTAAGGTTATGTCTCAACTCAGTTCGTGTCAACGTTCACATCATGTCACTTTTTGTAACAATGATAATATTTACAATAGAATATTATAAATACACAACTAATAATTATTGATATGTATTATAGTAATATATTACATTCTTTGTATTAGGATCAATTTTAGAAATCAAAAACAAATCAAAAAATTCTAACGATACTTTTGACGCATGCGCACTACACGAGCCAATCATATTGACGCATTCTTGGCTTCACTTCATCCGGTCATGACTTTTTTATATAGGGATATACATTTTTGCATGTATGCATGGGACTGAACGAGCCACCTCTCAAAATACATTGAATGAAATGTTCGTGATTTCGAATTAAGCTGATTACTGCTTTAAAATTGCACTTTTCTCAAGCGTACACGAATTTTAAATATTTTCACGCGCATGCTATTGAATCGAAAAATTTTCTCACTTTCAGTGAATTCAACGTTATCGCGCAGGCTTCACGTTTATTCAGTTCAGCTTTGCGCTTTCCATTTTCCGATAATATACCCAGTGCGCTGAAAGTACGGCAAATCGCATTTTAACGCTTTGCTGAATTATTCAATCAAATGTGCCTGTAATCCGCTTTGAAATATTTAAATAAATCACCAAGTTGTAGGATTTTATTGATTCCTTTTTTTTTTTAAGTGCTTGATGGTATATACTAATTCACAAAGTAACTGCATTTTTCGAAACGTTCTTTTTGTACCAATCTACAGAAGTAATACTAAATTAAAAGTGATCTTTGTATTAATTGTTCGCGTGAGTAAAACAACCTTATTTTTTAAAAGTAATTTCAAATAACCAACACCAGGATCAAGAAAGCTCTCAATCCGTATTTTTTTCGATCAGAGGTGCATCTGTGGTCTCCTACTCATTATCCTTGGCGTGTAAGCCGTTGGCGAGCGCCGCAAATCCTATTGGCGAACTCGAGAGGCGCTGCTGACGGTCGGCTTTGCGTCGCCACAAGGATTTGATCGCGATAAGACGTCCCTTTCTAAGTGCGTGTGCACACAAGCCTGTTTTCTAATTATGCACTGAATCTGTAACAGGCATGTGTTATTTTGAGGAAAACTTTGCCATTCCGTTACCCGAAATTCAGCGGATCACGACGAGACAGCAAACAAAAGACAGTCGAAAACTATAGCAAGAAGAGGAAGTATAGCATATACGACGGAATACCTCAGAGCGCAGAAAAGCAATAACGAGCGCACTGCTGCTACTGCTGCTGCTGACTTGGAGTTCGACGGTGGATATTTGTCATTGGCGAATTTTTTCTCCTTACTCGGCTTTATACGCGTCGCGAGTTTGAGCGAAAGCTCGCGATAATACCCGCGCGTAGCGACGTCGATGCCGTGGCCTTTGTTTTATCGCGCAACGCTGCAGACTCCGTCTACCCAAGTGGAAACCGAAAATGAACAATATCAGCCGAACTTTGCTCAGAATCGTGTCGGTGAAATGAAACCGCCGAGTAGAGTAGCAGCATTCGGCAAACGAACGACAAGTTTCGACTTTTTTCTATTTGTATGTACGGCATTTTCAAAAGACTGAAAACCATATTCACCGAAGCTTTTACTCGAAAATCAAAAGACGAAAATTTAATAAACCTCCCGCTCGCGCTGTCTGGCAATTTAGGCGACGGCGGTAGGCATCACCTCACTGCGTCTCAGCTCCTTTCTCTCTCTCTCTAGCTCCATTAAAAAAAAGGGAAGAAAAAAAAAAGCACAGCGGTAATTCCCCGTGAGCCAGGCCGCGCCGCTGTGAAATCTCATCGACTCCTCTCTCGCCATTATCACCAGGAATCTCGCTGCAAAAGAGCGAAAAAGATAGAAAAAAAGAAGCTCGGAGATAAAAATTATGGCTTCCTCCGCCTCGCCCCTCTCTCTCCTGCATCAATAGACTCTATCCAACGTCGACCCTTTCCTTCTCTCCCCTTCGCTCACCGAGCTAAAAAAAGGTAAAAATGAGCCAGCTCCGAAGGGTTTAAAAAGAGGAGCTGCTGCTGCTGCTGCTGGCGTTGCAAAAAGCTCCACTGAGAGGGAGGCAGAAGAAGGAGAAGAGAAGCGACGACCCTCGCGCATAGAAAATTCGCTCTCTCTCTCTCTCTCTCTCAGCCATCTTTTCTTCTCATTACTCGCGAAGCGGAGTAGCAGCAGTAGCAGAGCATTCTCTCTGTCTCCCGGTCGCTCGGGGGCGTCTAATAATGTCGCCAGCCAGGCGTTTTACGTGCGCGCGCGGCGTGCTCTTTCTCTCTATAGCCTCGGCTATGTGACGCGCCCTCTCGTCGTCGTCGCAGCTACGCTGACGCGCCCCCGCTGCATCCGCCGGCAAAATGAGCTTCGCTTCACCAGTCTCTCTCTCTCTCTCTCTCTCTCACTCTCTTTTCTTCTGTTCCGCTGCTGCTGCTTCTTCTCTTTTGCTCGCTCCCGCTCACAGCGTCACAGCAGCTTTCGAGCTTTCCTCTCGCTCTTTCTGTCTATATATAAGGGCTGTGTACTCTTCTCTACTGCTGCTGCTGCTGCTGCTGCTGTTGCTGCTTTTTTGTTTGGTCTTTTCTTTTCTTTCCGCCGAGCGGAACTGCAGAGTCGAGACAGCTTTTCTCTGGATGTTGTAATTTTGAAGGCGGTCGCGAGACGTGCGCTACGGAGCGAGTAGAAAACGAGAGAGAGAGAGAGAGTTTCGTTTGATTTTTGTCCCTTCCTTTTTTCGCTCCGCTGATGCTCGCACTGCTATGCAGCTTGGCTTTTTTTTTTTGGTTGAGGGGATGGACAACTTTTAATTAGGAGTGTGCGCGGATTTTGTTTTTGTCTTTTGGGATATACCGGTAGTTCTGTTGTTTATTACGTGCGGATTTGACGGTTTTCCGCGTTATCCGTATCGAAACGATTATTGAATTGAAATCGTATAATACCCGAAAACTTGACACAGAATTACGAGCTGAATTTGCAAATTACATAATTACCCCATTTGAACGGAGCGACTGAATCACGGTTTGCAAATAGTCGAAATTAAACTCGATTGGCTTTGATAACTGATTATTCTATAATCCAGCTTTCGAGTCTAGCAAGTATATATATTATCAGCATACTGACAAAACGAGAACACTCGGAACTAGAAGAAAACAAAAAGCCGGGAATACGCGCAAGACAAAGCACGCGTCCCTGGAAGTCGACACTCGGCTTATCCGAGAAAATTAAACGCCGTCGGTTATATCCCTTGTTTCACCCTCGCACGTATATACCGCATACTCTACTCGGCAGCGGCTATACACATGGCCGAGGCACAAGGGAGGCTTTTATTCGATTCGAGATGCGACAGGCGAGATAGAGCGAACGTATATAGCGCTAAGCCGTGCGAGAGCTAGCGCGCGAGGGTTGAAAGCCTGATATTCCATCACCGGGGAATGAAAATCAGAGCTTCATATAGTCCTCGAGGGGTGGCTACAACACAACCAGAGCAAGAGAGTCGAGAAATTAAAATGGCTGTCACGTGCAGAAAGCGACCGACCAACGCCTCGCTTCGTGCGCGGTTTCTCTCTGTGGATATATATATAGCTATATCAGCTTGTGGGGAAGTTCTCCTTTCGTTGTTACGTGCGACATCGCGCCATTTTTTTTTTTCGTTCACGGTAAATGATTATTATTGTTATCTGCGTTTAGTTGAAATTATCTCCTTACACCCAGAAATGTGTTAAGCGTGAATTTTTTTTTTCTTGAAAATTACTTGGAAAACTAGGGCAAGTAGTTTTCATATTTTGAGAATTTTCAGGTGGTTTTTGTTGAAACTGCATTGTTTGGAATACACTTCGTCAGTGTAAATAGAAATAAAACTGTAAGCAATCCATTTCGATTTTTGAAGTATATCATTGGAGAGAATTTTGAAATATTCTAGTTTTAGCATTAATAAAGAGTTGAATCAATTAAATCATCCATTGAAGTAAGCACTTCACTCGGCACTTGATGGAATCGTATTCTGGATGGTAAAAAAAATTTTTAAATATTATAGAAGTGGCATTTCATTTGTAATGAACAAATGTAACCACTTGACTGTTTGAAATTTTTCTCTCGACCAGAGAAATGTTCAAATGCAAATGAAAATTGGTTTTTATTAAGTACAATTCACGTGTTTCGCGAGTATTTTATCGTACTTTAGCAAACCTTAATTAACTGCTACTCAAAATGAAAATTATTTTAGCTGGATTAACTCTGTACGCTAAAAAATCTAATACACAACCGAAGCAAAGTCTTGGCAATCCAAGTAACTCCGCCATCGACGAAAAGGATAAAAAAAAAAAGCTGCGACAAGCCGCCACATAAAACAATGAGATTCCCCCGGCAGTTTTTTAATATCAGAGAAACTCGGGGGAAAATCGTCGCGAAAAAAAGGAGAAAGTCTCCGCTAGCCGGAGCAAATCGCTTCCACTTAAAATCCTCGCATAACTCCAGCTAACAAAACGACGCCGACGACGACTACGACGATGCGCGCGCCCTTATCGGAAAACGTTACGTATAGTGCACAGTCGTCGCATATTACTACTTACGATGCGCCCATACCTCCTCTCTCTCTCCGCAGCCGTATACTACTAATCAAAAAGAGCAAAACCGCGAACTAGCTGCAGCAGTCGGGACAATAAGACATACAAAATAGCTGCTCTGCATCCTGCAGCCGTCCTCGAAAACGAAAGAGCCTCAGGCTGCTAATCTCGCGGCATAAGGTCGGCTTTTTGCAGAGAGAGATAGAGAAAGAGCGAGTCGCTCGGTTCTGAGCCTTCAGGCGCTCGAAATTAAAATGACAATGAGGCTCGATCCGCCCGAAGGGTGCGAGCCCTGCCGCCAGCGGCCAATCAGCTTCGTACTTGGCGTCGGGCTGCGCCATCACGGCGCTCCCCCTTTTGTGCGCTGTGTCGCCCTCCTCCTTCGCGCACATATAGCCCCTGCATTGCACGCACCTATATACGTATATGGATATATACACGATGTGCTGCACAAGTTGGGACGAGTAGTGCGCGAGCGGCTTAATGAAATTCTTTGGACTAGGCGAACGGTATTTAATTACGAATCGAATGGAGAAGAGATGCGCGTGAGTGACGGGCGTTTCTTTGGCTCTCTTTTTGTATAGTCAAGCTTGGCTTTGTCGCTTTTTCGACGATGTCACCGTAGGGACACGCTGGTATGATGTTTTCGGCTTTTATTAATTTAACCGTGGGGGATGATGATGCTGTGGGGCCTGCTTAGCGTTGCAAATGGAGCTTCATCTATATTCGGGACGAGTTTATGTTTTAATGTGCCGACAAAGTATTCTTTTGAAGCGTGAGCTTTATGTCTATTATTCCGTCTGAGAAATTAAGCTAAAAGAAATTGAGCTTTTATGTAATTGTAAGTCGATTATGACATTAATTCACTCGTTTTGGCTTCGCTCCTTGAATCGCATCGCATTAACGTTTGTTTGTTCAAAAATTTGCGATTATAGCCCTCGGGCATCGCCATCAAGGAAATTCGTGACATTTCCATAATCCACCCAGCCTCTTTATTCAAAAAGACCAACAGCCCCCGTAAGATAAAAAAAGTATCATCCCAGCGAAAGAAAAGAAAACAGCCGCTTAAGGCAGTTCAAGACGTCCTGGCAGTAGAAAAAGACAGCAGCGCGCGCCTTAAGTAAGTAGTTCGACGGGGCACAAAGATGCGGGGGCGTAAGGCGCGCCTCGAGCGTCGAAGAAAAAACAAGAATAAATGCTCGGCTGCAAAAAAAAAAGGAGAACAAAAATTCAATCTACGTGCGCGCACCAGTCGTTTTCAATTGTGACGTTTTGCCGTCCCTCCTCCTCCTCCTCCTCCGCAATCTATATACAGTATACCCCTCTAAAAGAGAATCAAGAATCTCGACGAAATCCTCCTCTGCTCGGCGCGCTTTTCATCGTTCTCTCTCTGCTTTTTTCCCAAGTTTCAGCTCTCCCCTCGCGATCGGCCCCTTAATCAGCGGCTTCTTGGGTATAATTATTCGCAAGCGAGGGGCGGAGGAGTAGTCGCGTCGAGCAAAAGGGTGCATCCGCGGTAAATGGAGCCCTTGAGACACCCGTCTGTGGGGTTTCCATTGGGAAGGGTTCACCCTGCAGACATGCGGATATAACATGCGCGTCTGAGTTTCGGAACGTGTATACGTGTGTTATTATAGACGGTTTTTCAGAAACACAAAGAAATTAATTGAAACTCCCGTAGCAGCGGTTGAGAATGAAAAACAGGCTTGCATTTGTCAGTAAGAGCGTATAAATCCTTGAGACGATTCATGCCGCGAGCGATATTAAAAGCTCGACGTGCGTATCTCGCCGCAAATGAAAAACCCTTTCGTCTCTGCGCTCCTCTCGCTGATGACGACCGCGACGCTCGTCTATAGAGAACCTCGGTTCTCTCCTACGTGATTTTCTTATTGAATCGCTCCGGTTTCCGGCTCGAAATGACGCACACGTACGTATACCCCTGTCTCCGCCTCTCTTTTTATTATATGCTATACTTCTCTCGCATCCTCTCTCTCTCTCTCTCTAGCTTCTCGTGCGGATCCTTCAACGTGTGTTTACCGAGAGGGGAAATGTTGGTTTTCGAGGTGGATTTTTACAAGAGCTTCTGACGTTCCCGCGTTTCAAGCTTTCGAGTGGATTTTTTAAACAAAGATTTTAAAAGATTTTATCTTAATGACGGAGAAGCCTGGGGATCGTGTTTTATGCGAGAGTCTCTCGGAGCGATTTCTTTTCCTATATATATATATATATATATATATTTTGTTGAGTGTTGATCCTTGGCTCTGGCTTTTTTGCCGTAATGGAGGGCTTTCGTGAGAAAATTGATTCGAATGAGGAAGCTGGAAGCTGTTTTTAATTAGGGCGCTTTTCCAGCAGACTGAGGAGTAGTGGGATTTCTGAAAATTCTTTGATAAAATAGCTGTAAATTGAAGTCACTCGAGATAAAATTCACCGTATCGCGATGTTTACTCGAAAAGAAAACCGATAGCAAAACGCAAAAGTCTTCTCGTTTAAAATGAAAAACTCGATGTACGTTATAACCCACTTCTCGTCAGCTTCCGTCTCATAACTCGAGTCGCCGTGTATATACCAGCGAAATCAACTCAGTGAACATAAATCTCCGATCCGTCGTCGCAGCTATGAAGCAAAAACAAAAGAAATAAAAAAAAAAAATCCAACCAAGCTCAAGATCGATCCGAAATGGGGCATCGGGATCAATTGACGCAGAGCTCGAGTGGTCCTCCCCCGCAATAATATGACGGAAATGTCAGTCAATTAATAAGCAGCATAACGAACCTGACTAATTTCCGGCTTTGTGTTGCTCGGAGCCGTTCGTACACACACACATAGAGGGACGTAGAAAGAGGATGAATAAGTGGCTATTATGCGGCTTTATGATTGGTCAGATCCGTATCTCGACAGCCGGTTCCGCGCTTTTCAATATACTCCGCAGCCATCGCCACACACGCTCACGTCAAAACTTGGGCTAAGCGGAACCTCGAGCGGAACCTTTTAGCGGCTACACGTGCCGGTGCAAATCGCTTCTTCGTCATATTATTTTTTTCTCCTCTTTGTGAGCTGCTGCTGCTGATGTTTTTTTTTTTTTTGCCTCGTCGACGTGTAGTGTGTGCACGCCCACGCGCGATTGAAACGTTCTGCGGTTACCGCTTCATCGTGCAGCGATTCTTTGTGCAGCAGATGCGTTCTCTCTTTTTTCTGGCTTCCGCGCGATGCCTGATCGGGTTTTGTGGACCGATACATTTTGGGAATTGGCCTCGTTGTTCGACGATGATTGAGTGCAAGCGTTTTTCGGAGGCGTGGAGGATCTAGTATTTATTAATATACCGTCGCACAAAGTGCAAAAGAAATTTTTCATTTTTCCCTCGAGGGTTTCGTTTCCCATTGTTTCATTACATATCAATTACAGCGAGCGCAACGTCGGCACAAAATTCTAATCCCCCGAAAAACCATTAAAGATACAAAACTCGATATCTAACGTCGCAAATCCCGAGCATAAAGAATCCATATAATCTCCCCCGCCACGTCGAAAAAAAAAGAAGCTTTTGCGCAAGGGTCGTTCGCCATCGGCGTCATTACGCGCGCATACACCGCCCCAACGACTCGCTACCCTATCCTTATCGCTGAGCGAAGCTATATATACGTGCACACGCCATCATCTCAATCAATTATTGCCACTCAGGCGTACGAGCGAGCGAGCTATATAGTTAGCGAGCCTTCCCCCGAGGTTTCGAGGCGTAAAAGCTCTCCGAGGGGGTAGTGCTCTCGGCTCCTTAAAAATGGCGAATGCACCACTCTATCGGCCACCCCAAAGGGGTGAAGCGCGTATATACGTTAGAGGGTAGGGGGCGAAGCAATTATGCGGGGATTCGTAGCAGCCATGCGATGTATAGTTCGCTCTCTCTCTCTCTCTTTCTGGATTAATGCCAGGGAGAGAGAGAGAGCCCAGGGGGCGTACGCATACGTCACTCTGATACCGCAACCAGCCCCGTGACAATTTCGCGTAAGCCTCTGTCTGTATTCTCTGTATTCTCTCTACTCACACTGCTGCTGCGGAGTACGTTTGGCTGGGGTGTGTACACGATGTGTGCTTGATGAGTGTGTAGTGGGATGCGACATTTTGGGCTTTTGATTTTTGTCGATGGCACAATGCTGATTCTCTTTTGTTATTCATGCAGATGTTGCATAGAAATTTTTTTTTTAGTTTCTTTATTCTTGAAACACCTGCTTCTTAGAGGTGTCATAAGTCTTGTTAAAATTTTCGAGAAACGTGGTTATAACGAGTGCTCTTGAAGGCTTTTACCTTAATCGTCAGATTCATCTCGTGTGTGACTTTATTACAAGCTCGTACCTCTTTTAGACCTTATCTCGCGCCGCTTTATCGACCCATCTCATTCAGCTTCCCGCGAGACGCTGAATTTTTCAAGTCATAAAAGACTTTACTGGGAGGTAAAAATAAAGTGTCATGTGGATAGAAGTGAATGAAAATTTCAACGTTTCAACAAGATTTAGAATATTCGTCACAAATGTTTATTACAAAAAGTTTCGAAATTATCCCATCGCGGCAACTACCTCTTAGCAGCACCACTCCAGAATCTCATACCTAATTCCACGTACAATCAAGGAGGTTTCGAGGCTCCATAATCCCAGTATCCATAGCATAACCATCGCAACTTGACAGCATCATTCGCCAAGGGTGCGGAGATCCATCGCCCTACAAGCACACGTGGTGTTCTCCAGGCGCGTCCCATCTCTCTATATATCTCGCCCGCACTCGGTATACCCAATCCTACAGAGTGATGCACGTGTATAAGCCGCGTGTATGGGTCAGCCGCTTGTGCGTCACGCTACTCGTACGTATAGGTACTATATACGTATATAAGCTCCATATAGTCAGGGTCTTGTTGCGCGCAAGGAGAGGGCGCGGAAACGGTTTCATTACGCAGCCTCACGAGGGATAATGTATCCCTTGCCGATGGATATAGATATATACATTCGAGCACATATTCGACAGGGGGGATATCGAATTCTCCGCTGAATATTGAAGCTGATGCTCTCTCTCGCGAATATGAATTTTCACCCGGTGGAGTGTGTACTTTCTCACGATGGATGATGCGCGTGCCTTCTGTGTTGATTTTCTCGCCAGGATGATTCTTTGGGGATTATATTTTCGTCGGGGGAAGGAAATTGAATGAAAACATCGGACAAAAAAAAAACTTTGCTCAAGAGCCTTATATACCATTGAGATTGCCGATTTCGATTAATGAGCTCACTCGCCAAATTGACTTTGCAATTGCGTCGCAATCGAAATTCGCGGTTACTACTCCAGCGTATAATCTATACGCCTGCGTTTACAATACCTGCACCCAATCAAAATTTCAATACATCTTCGTGCGTGTCCCCCCGAAAAAAAAACTGCTCCAAAGGCCCTTAAAAACCACCGCCAAGTCTCGAGAACACAATCCTCCGTCCAACCTGTGCACTCGAGGCAAAATCATAGCCACAGCGACAATACACACTCGCCTTATCTCGATGCTCGCAGATAATATTCCGCCCTCAAGACATACAGCCACTCGAGTGTATACGCATACATACAGGCACAAAAATATTTCTAGATCGCCGCCGGCCGATTAGCGCAACCACTAATACCGTATATATAAACGTACACACAAGCCTCCCCCGCGCTCGGCTACTTGATGTTGATTTCACGGGCTCGTCCACGTGCACTCGTGAGGGCGTTTTCACAAAACCAAACCGGTATATATATATAGTATACACACAGGCCTTTCAATCGACGACAAGTGATACAAACTTTGCTCGCGTGCAGGAGCTCCTACAGCACTGCGATAATAATAATCGCGCACGGCTATATGCGGGCATAATATACACGCAGAGTGCAAGGCCGGTTGCTTGTTGTTGCTACTGCTACTGCTATACTGCACCCGCGCATGTGCGCAAATACTCACTTATGACCGCGCGCGGCTGCAATTATGCACACAGCTTCGCCTATATGTACACGCGTGTATATAGGTATATGAGTATAGGAGCGATCGGTATATACTTTCGGCTCGACTAGAGAAGCGCGGCTCCCTTTGATGAAGCTCTGCTCTTCTAACTGCGGCACTCGCTATTATGAGCGTCTGTATCTCAACCGCTGGGCCTATATATATATGCGCGTATATGTGTACGGAGGAAGGAGATGCAGTGTATATGCCGCGCTCGCGATTAGTATTTAATGCGAGAGTCGTATATAAGTACGGAGAGGACAGAAGAGCGTTAGATGCTGCTGGTGGTGGGGAGGTTTTAAAACCAGTTATTAGGCCGCGCGAGTACATGACAGGCCCTGTAATAATCCCCGGTGGACTTGTATGCGCGTTTATAATGCTGCTCTCTAAATATAATGCCTATTAACGGCGCGGATCCTTTCAAATCGTTGTAGCTACTCGCAGCAGAGGAGGGGTTGATGCTTTTACCTGTACGAGCACGTGCTTCGATTCGTTGCTTTTTCTATATTATTTAGTAACGGGATTTTTTTTGGCTGTGGATTTGGCTACTGTGTATGTTGATGGGTGATAACTGACGTTCGTATAGTAACTTTAATCTGAAAATAAAAGCATCTTGGACCGGCCTTTCCTTCACCAGTTGAACTTTCCGGCTCTCTAGTCTTTGGCTAGCAGCGATAGGTGGCGCGTAGGCACTTTTCTGTTTCCCTCATCAATGCAAGGTGCTCGCACTGCATAAATAGCGGTGTATCACCTTTGCCAAAACTGCCTTATATACGTAGGGCCAGCTGCTTGGATCCGGCTCGTGCTATAACTGTTAAAGTCTATAATTTTATAGTTACATCTATTGCGTTTTGTATGGTAGAAACCGGAATCTCATTATTGGCTAGTTCTTAGATTGCGAATCCAAGAACTAGGTTGTTTTCTTTGCCATTTCTTAGGCTGAATGAAACGCTTTTTAACCTATTTATTGGATAGTTCTTGAATTCACTCTGCCTACCTTGTTTCTGAGTACAAACAGCCCATTAAAGTTGGTCGAGTAACACAACTGAATTTACACGTGACTCATCGCGGTTCGAAGTTGGAATTGGAAAATCGTAGCTAGCAGGCTTGGATTCGAGTTTTTTGTTTAAAGTAAAGCTATAGAATAATTATTTGCATCAGAAAAAATTCTGTCTGACCGGGGATTTGAACCCACGCCCTGCACGAGGTCAAATAAATACGGTCGTGCGCCTTAACCAACTAAGCCACGTAGACATTCTTCCACACGAGCCCTACGAACTTCGCCATATGTTTAAATTATAAAAATTATTCAGTTTACGCCTAAATATTAATAATTGTGTATCTTGCATCCAAAAAACTAATTGATTTATCGATACTTTCATAAAATATAATTCTCACCCATAAAAAATGCACAAGTTATCGCTACATTTGAGGAATTTAAAATGTCTAGTTTTTTTTACTTTAAATAGGCACTTTTCTACCAGGGTACGTTGCGTTTAAAATCACTCTGAAATCCCGTAAACGCATTATATGCCGACGACTGTGACAAAAGTAAAAAAAGACAGAAATATCAATTGCCGCCAATTCAAGAATCATTATCGTCTTGGTAACAACATTTTCGCAAATGCGTGTATACAGCGCATCCTCATTATTTCCAACATTTTCCGTACAAACCATCATTTGAAATGACCATCAACATTTCCCTCGTATGTACACGCAACAACACTGTAATTAATACCTCGACTCATGAATAACATGAAATGCACCCATTACGAGCAACTCACCCGTCAAAACCGTGCAACAATGAGAAATGTATAACCACATCGAACACCCACACCACACGTCATACAAACGTATCGCAAAAATAGAACACATTGTCACTGAGAATCCTCTTTTTTTTTCTGTTTCAGAGAGTCATTTGCTCGATGCAGCGAAAAAGTTCAGGAATCACGGTAAGTTAATAGCCCCGTCGCTCTCCCGTCAACGGCTGTTCCATCATATCACGTAAATTAACGATCTCTCTTCCCGTTCTTGTTCCCGCGCAATAAATCATTTACGATCCATCCGCGCTCGCGCTGCCGCCGGGAAAACAAACGAACCCATTTCAGGCTCTCGCCCCTCTGAACTCACGCTCATCGACGTCAAAGGCCCGCGCGCGCTAATTTTCGCGTCGCACGGCTAAAAGCGCAATATCATATCGGACGAGCTGTGGCTTTCCGTGTGGGTGTAGGTGCAAAATTTCGCGTCGCTCGTCAAATACTGAAATGCTGGTGTCGGTTGGGAGGTGAACCGTGAGCGGAATGATGTAGTATATTTTCGATTTTTAATTGTAAAAGAGAATCGATTTTTCAAACTCCAGGTGCCAAATCTCGCGTCAACTATCCAAAACACTCAGCTCTCCAGTCCATCATCCCTAAATAGAGCTCCTCGATGCGGTTCTCTGAAAATTATTTCAGCGGGTAAAGTTTCCGGGCTCCTAAATCTATTGTGCGCCCTGTGAATATGTACACATACACAAGCTAGCGTTTACACGCTCCCATTGGACCGAAATATTACGCAACGCATTGCGGTGCATTTGAGCATGAAGAGTTCAGCGGAAGGTTATGAGCGGTATGTCCGATTGAATGCGGGCATCTGCTATATTTTTTTCTCGCGCGTCAGTCGATTGTAAGCTCAACGCGTAAAACGAGATTACAAAGCAAGCTTGGATATCTTTTTTTTTTTTTTATTGACTTTCTATATTTATTCGAACGAGTATACGGATTTCAACTACTCTCTTTGTCTGCATATACATCTCGACTCATTAGCGAGCGGATTAATGAAGCAGCAAAAAGCTGTATGCGTTCTGTATATATGAAAACTCTCGGTATAGTTCGAAAGCAGCGCACTTGAAAATCGGGGGAGAAAAAAGCTCTCTATCTTGAAACCGCGCGAGTTTGGCGAATGTACACGTATATATATACAGATTCAGATGTATACGCGGAAGAAATATCCCGATAAAAACGGGCAGCGGCAACTCGAGACCCTCTACACACTGCGCGTATATAGAGAAAGAAGCAACAACAGCAGATTCATATACCTCTTTGCGAAGAAAGGAAACGAAGCAAAGAAACCGAGAGGGAAACATACTCCGTCGCGTATATATACTTCTCGAGAGCTCATTAACGCGCTCGCGTATCCACCACCCACCGACATCCTCATCAGTGTATATACCTACTGCGCGTCGCTCGAAGGAAGTAGTACACACCCGCGTACGTGCGCACAAGAGACACGTCACTCCTCGAGCTGGTTCTTCTCTCCGCCACCGCGGAGGGAAAGAAAGCTGCATCGGCGGCAAAAAAAGAGCTCTTATCAGGGGCTTGCAGCAGCAGGAGCGGTGACAGCGACAAAGAGGGCGAGTCGCACAGGAGAGAGAGAGAGCGAGAAGGGGGTTGCAGCCGAGCGAGTGAGAGAAGCGTTCGTCGCCATGACGACAAGCAGCCCCCGGGAGCTAGCCGGGGTTGGCTCAAAGGGTGCCTGTATACGCGCGCAGAGAGTAGTAGTGTATACAGAGGGAGCGGGGTGGTGCCTCTCTGTCTCTGTCGCTCAGCTCTGCGAGTGTCACAGTATATACGAAGGGGACGACGATGCTAGTCGCCAAGATGGCCGCTCCGACACCATCATGTCAATAACATTCTCTGAGCTTTCTCTCTCCCGCTCTAGCGCGTGGGCTTGAGTATAGGCGTAGGGAACTGTATTTGGCGCCCTCCACCTCACGCAACTCTGCGCACAGCCTTGGCGCGGCTAATTAACGTCGCTGTAACGCGACGGCGGCGCCGTGGTAGTCTCGCCAGTCGATGACGAGAGAGCCTCGAGGCGCTTCTTGTCGCAGAGGGGAGATTGCGAGGAGGAGGAGGAGGAAGAAGAGTCCTGCAGCGCGAAACTTCGTTAGCGCGATGTTTTACCGTCATTATTCAGAGCGTCGACGCTCTACGCTTTGATATATACGCCGGTGATGTATATTTATGCGACGTGAGGGTGGGGGAGGTTGGTAAATATGTGTAGGAGGTGTATGAAGCTTTCGGTGCTTCAAAGCGAAAAATTTGTGTTTTTTGCTGTTGTGTGCGGGGGTGGGTATATTTTATGTGATGAGATGTCAAGCGGACCAAGTAAAATTTCACTGGAATATTCTTTCGGTTCTTTCGCGTGTATATACCAGTAGCTAACGTCGACCATATAACAATAACACTCGACTATAGGCGAGTCGCCACTTCCGCCTCGGAAATTGCATCCGACAATGCTCACCGATAAACACAGCGAGAGAGAAAGAGCTTACAAGCGTTGCCTTAATTAATTGCCACTCGATTTCTTCCGACGCAACCGCCCCCGAGCCACTCGACATTTCCTTTTCGACGGCTGCAAATCAATCTCTCGCTTTTCGCCTGACCCTCACTTGTGTTCCTTTTCTCCCCCTATGTCGAATTAATGAGAGGAGATTTAATATTCGAGTCCGTTTCGTTGGAGAGTAAACGGCGATACAGATTCCATCGCAGTAGAATCATCGAACCAGAGGCCTCGAAAAACTCGACTCATCATCAAACCGCAAATTACCATGCGCGCGTAACGTACTCTGCATATACGCCCTCGGCACCTAGTCTCATATATAATGACCAGCTACACACGCGCATATATATAGATATCGAATGTCAGCACTACGGGAGAGAGCGCGGAATGTCGCGCGGCACAATTAGCGATTCGCGTCCGTCGAATGTTTGCCCACCGCCGCCGCGCGAAACGAGCAGCAGTGCCAGTATACTCTCTCTCTCTCTTTGTTCTTTTTTCCCTCCTTTTCATTCGGGCGGGGGCGGCGGCGGCGGCGGCGTATATAATTGTCCCGAGCGCCGCGGGCTGTGTTTCCTGATGTTTGCGAACTGGCGCCAACGCGGCACGCGAGTAATGAAATGCGAAACGTACATATACGTATACACGCTGTGCGCGTGTACCCGCACGTCGCGAATAGTTTCGCGCGATATTTCGCTACTGCTGCTGCTGCAACAGCGAGTTTTCGCGTTTTTTTTTTTTTTTTTTGCTTTGGAGAGAGAGAGAGAGAGAGGTTTTGTTGCTGCTTTTTTTCGAAGCCTTTGTTGGCGCTGCTCCCGCCGCGGTAGCGTGTTTATGGGAGAGTGTTAATTAGGATCGTTGCCGGGAGAATAGAGGTCGGGCGTATTGTTTCCTCGTTTTTTTTTTTTGTGAGAGGGGGTGTTTCATTTTGCGCTCGGCGTGGGTCGGAAAAATTGAAAATTAATTTGGCGCCGTGCGTTGGTCAAAGAATTTTTTTCAATTAAACGCGGCTGGTATATATCTCTCACATAGTGTTTGCGATTGTTGGCTGGCGTGTGAAATAATTTTTCAAACGAATAACGAAAAATACAGTTCTTTATCGCAAAGCGTGCCACGCGCGAGGTTGAAATCATCCTTGATAACCCAGAGCGCGTGTACCATCATCATCATCATCATCATCTAAATCGCCTTTGCTCTCGAGCAATACGAATCAATTGGCGCGCCATCTCGCGCAATTCTGCAAATGGAGCCTGTCGACAATCGTCCGCAGCTGCGATGCGCACTAGTTAAATATAGCCGCACGCGAGCCACTGCGGACGGACGGAAACGTGCACCGCGCGCGCAAACATAATTACGCCTCGGGACGAGATGATGTATGTATATATACGCGTAGCGCACAGTTATGTCTCTCTCTCTCTCTCTCTCTCTTAATTAACGTTGGCTCGCGCGCGTATACACGGCTCCGGCGAAGCATAAGAAAAAGCGCCGATCGATTATTATGCGCAACCGAATTGACGTACATGCGGAGCTCGCGTGGATGACAATACAGCAGCGCGCACGCGGAGAGAACGTTGACGCGCGCAGTATGTAGGTATCTCGTTTGAACTGCTGCAGGAAGAGATTATTGTTGGCGAGATTGAAATTGTGGTTGGACGTACGCAGCGTTTTGAGGAACGATGGATTTTTATTTTAATCGACTCTTTCTTTATACGAATTGAGATCTTATTACAAGAGATGCATGCATCCTATAAAAATTCTCAAATTTTATAAATAAAAAACGAAGCAGTACTCCGAAAGTCAGCCTAACGTAAAACAATGATCGACATCCGCAGCCAGATATCACACGATCAAACGTCAGTAAAAGATCCGTAGGAAAAAATAGAGCACGCGCCCACACGCGAAAAAAAAATCCAGCCAAAGCCTAGTCGAAAAATTCAGTTGCGCAACGTCGATGATGTACACATCAAACGCAACGTATAGCTCGCGCGCGTCCAATCGAACGCGAGAGCGAATCTCGACGAAAAAAAGCTACCGCACCGAAATACCCTCTCTCTGTGCTGCCATAGCTCTGTATACACACGTGTACGCGTACATAGGTAGTCTCTCGTTACTCCGGCACGAAGTGCAAAAAATAGCACTATCAAGTTTGTTTCGCGAGAGCGCGAATGTTTAAAATTCGCCGAGCGCCCACGGCACGGCTTTATTGTGTGCGCGCGCGCGGCCCGACGGAAAACACGCCGCGTGTTTTTATTTTTAATTTTTTTTTTTCCTCTTTGCGTACACGTATTCACGTCATTGTTTCCGCTACGAGAACGTCGATGATTTTTGTTTGAAAGGGATTTTTGATTCGACGCTCTTGCCTCAATTTTGCGTTTAAACAATGCCATGAGAGTTTGCATATGTGTGTTATATACTGCCGCGGGAAATTGAATTGAAATATTAATTAAAATTTAAGGATCGGAGGGATAATAATGCGAATTCGTATTCCGGTGGAATAAACGGTTTGCTGCATGAATATTTCGCTCGTTGGTGTATCGGCTCGTTTATGATACACACGCGGATGAATTTTATTCTCCAGCGGTGCGCGGAGTTATTTTTACGCTGTAATCGGATCCCTTTGTTTCGCAAGCAATAATTGCCCTTGACGTTTCTCCAATTTGCGACTTTGATTATTGACGAATACTTGGCACCTTTATACGAAACGATTTTCGCGAAAACTCTTGCGTCAAAAGGAAGTTTGAGGACGACAAATTTCATCTCGGACTGTATATATGTATCCGATAACGCTCGACCGGGTGGGATGAGACGACGACGAGCGGCTCGAGGGAGAAAACTCTCCCCTCGGGTGTCGGCTCTCGTCACGGCGTGTGTCCGCTACCGCCCGTCGGTTACCAAGCAACGCCACCCCCTGTGCCGCTTGCGCTCTGATTGGCCCCCCGTTCCGCTGTTCGCGCCAAGGCCTTCTTTCGCTCCCTTTTCTTCCTGCACTTTATGTGCCCTCTCTCTCTCTTATCGAGCTATGTGTACGCGACGAGTGTCCTTCTTAGTCCTGTGTGTGTGTGTGTGTGTGTGTGTGTGTGTGTCCCAATCAAGCCCCACATTCGTATCGATGAAAAAAGGGAGAGGGAGAGAGAGCGAGAGAGAAAAGAGATAGATGGAAGCCGTGTAACCACCCCGAGACCCTCTTATTGCACTCTTCTTCTGCCGTCTGTCGCTGCAGCCTCTTGGCTCCTTTATTTATCTATTTATTTCTCTCGATCCCTTTTCCTCTCTGTCTCTTCGTCTCTCAGCAGTGGCAGCAGCGCGTCTCTGCTATTTGTATGTGTGTGTGTGTGTTTGTCTCTGTCGCCGTTGTTCCCCGACTCCTTTGTTGCGCGCGCGTCCATCTTCCTACTCGCTCTTGTGCTCGAGAGAGCTTATGCACTGGCTCGGCTGTCTCCGTCTCTCTCTCTCTCTCTCTCTCTCTCTCAAAGCCCATACATATTTCATGTCGCGAGCTTAAGCCCTCCGCTCGCGGCTTGGCGTCCTTCTCTCTCTCTCTCTCTCTCTCTTTCGAGCTCTTAGGTACACGTGACTGTGTCGCCCCGCGCGAACCTGCAGCAGCCAACTCGTCGACCGAGCGAGCCACTTCATGCGTGCAAATCCTCGATGAGCCGTGAGTCTACCTCGTCTGCGCTCGTATCGTTCTCTCGCCTTCCGAACCCACGTAAATATGTAAATACGGAAATGCGGCTGTGGCTGTATATAGAGAGCTGTACAAGTACATCAGGGGTTTCAGGGTTCCTATACGCAAGATTAAATTTCGGGTTACATTTTGGCTTTTCGCGCTCCTCTTTAATTCGGTAATTAGTTGCATTATTTGGTTTTTTTGATAAAAATACATTTTAGTCTCGAAACTATTCAACAACTCGTCGTTGACTTCCCCATAGCCACCATCATCTCGTCGACGCGTGCTTTCATCGCTCGAACCCCTTCGATCGGTCACCCCTTCAGAGAGAGCTGATGCAGCCATCGAATTTCCTCCCTCCTCTCTCCGCGCCTGCCCCTTACGTGTGTGTACGCCCGCGTACACAGACTTTGCAAGTGAGGAGCGTTTGAAGCACGTATATATGGGAGAGAAAAAAGTGCTTGGCCCTTGACTCTGAACCGCCAACCCCTTCGATCGGGAAATATCCTGCCAGATCCGGTTCTTTATTTTTCTCTTGCCTTTTATATGTACGTGGTACATGACTGGACGAGGTAGATTCGTAATTTTTCGAGCAGTAGGATGTGTAAACAGAACTTACTAAAAATTCTGTATACAAAATAAATACATTCTAGTTATTCGCAGTCTTAAGCGGTTAATGAAATCCCACAGGCTGTACGTGGAGTGAACCAACCGGGATGAATTTCAGATCATTTCGCCCTTGATGTATCCCTCTACACACGTATCACGCAGTTTCGATTTATTGCGCACTTCACTCAATTATTCAGGTAAAAGTGAAATTCGAGCTCAGGGGATCGGCCTCTCTCCCTTTGCGAGATCGCTTATCAAATCCGCTGACTCCCCTAAACGCGAACACGCGTGGACCAGATAATCCCGCGGCGGTCGCTCGTTCAAAAGAAACGGTTTTAGCTCGATCGTTTTCATTTCCGTTTTTAAATTCAGTACGTATGAGGGGCTGAAAATGCTCTCTCGTATATATCGCCTCTTCCATTGTGCTCGCGCGATTTCAATTTGGATGAGGGATGCGTAATAAAGTTTGGGATATATTCCGCGTAATTTAGTTTTCCATCATCTATACGATTGTCTTTGTTAAACATAAATTATCATATATTGTTCGTCTCTACATTCACCGTATTTATGAAGCAATCAAAATAAATATATAATTCGCGAAAAATCCGACAGGAGCTTATATAGCTTTTATAAAGCGCTATATGCTCCAAGCGCTCGGTGCACAAAGTGTACACGTCAGTCATACAGATAATCCGTAGCGTATAATTCCGCTAATAAAGACCCGATCGCAGAGCACAAGACCCTCGAACGACTCATTTAATCTGGCTCTGGCTTTCAATCGAGCGATCCCCACCGTTTTATCAGACCTTTATGCCTCGAACAGTCGCTTTTCTCTTCCTTCTTATATTACTCGTCGTCGACTCGACTCGACCCCGTTATATCGACGGGTGTCATCGCGCGCAGGTATATATTTACGAATCGACATTGTGCCGCTTCGACAATCTTCCCCGAGGTGCGCAACAATGGCTTTCCTTTGACTCGCGGATCGTCTTCTTCTAAATAAGAGCGGATTACGTGGATCGGTAGAATGGATTCTTGGATATTGAAGAGGTTCGACGAGATTGTCCTTGTTGCTTTAAACGTCTTAAGGCGACTTGTTTGTATAGATGAAATATTCTTATATAAGTATACCTTTTGTAGTTTTTCCTGATCAACCAGTTTTTTTGCCTATCGCGTCCGCGTGAAAATGACCAAAACTCCTCTAATAACGTTCTTACATACCTTACGTAACAGCAGCAGCGTCGGCAGCAGACTCGTCCTTTCCTCAACTGGCTTCATTCAGTATTAAACGAAACCGCGTAGGGCGCGATTAGCCCCTCTTCCTTTCAGCTCCTTTTCTCTCTGTTCTCTCGCATCATATACATGTAACAAGATGAATGAACGAAGCGCGCGCGAGTAAGCGGCTTCCTCTTTTCTTGCTTCGTTCCCTGCTGCCCTCCATCATCGTCGTCATCTTTTTCCTTTCTTTTTGTTCGGCTTTACAAGTATAAACTGCCGCAGCACAATGAGCACAACGTGACGCGATTGTTAAGATCGATGTTTTGACGTCGCTTAGGGCCTGTCTTGGCGCGAGACGTGTATACCTGTGGTGTATGGACGATATTTGCTTCTCGAGCCTTCAAACTTTTGACGTTCTCTTTATTATTCTTCTGGGTATAATATAGATTTTTCTTTGCTTTTTGCAGATCCGGACGACCCGAGTGGTTTGGTTCAGCCTGGTAAGTGGATGCATGCCAAATATATATTGGTTAATTTTATGGATAAGGACCTTGTTTGTTTTGTTTCCCTATTTTCAATTTTTTTATTTTTGCTGCTTTACACTCTTACGCAGTGTCTTTGCAGTATACTAAACTTGGTGTTTTGAAATTACGCGCTTGTGTTTTGCACGCTTTATTGTTTTGGTTTACTCACACTTGTACAATAACAGTAAGTGACGGATTATTTTTTACTATATTAATGATTGCTCGTGCGCGTCTTTCCCCTTTACTTTTCGTTTTTACCTTTTAATTTTGGTTTGGACAGTGACTAACAAAACGTATGCATACACAAAAAAAAAAACACGGAAATTGGATTTATGTTACAGGAAAATCTGAGAGTGATTGGAAAGCGATAGAATTTGAGGAAACGAAAGAAGCCAAGTAAGTCAGCATTTTAATATTCGCAATGATATGATGGAGACATTCTAATATTGACTGTTTTATTTACAGCGAAAAAAAGATTCCAAAAATTTACTATGGATCGCGGACTCACAAACAAATTGAGCAGGTCATCAGAGAATTCAGGAAAACCGCTTACGCACACAAAAAGTTAGTCGCTCTTGCCAGCGATACTGATGGCTGAATACAGTGTTAACATGAATCTTATTTGCTTTTTTCTAGTATGACGATATTGAGCAGCAGAGAGCACACTTGCATACAGACGCCTGTAAAAGGCATAAGTAAAACGCAACTCTGCAATAATCTACTCGACCCTGCAAAAGTGAGTTGAAATGGATATGAAGCATACAAACGGTGAACTTTAAACAATTTCTTTATTTCTAGAAATCGGGAGGCTGCGAGTACTACAAAGAGACAAATAAACAAGTGATCTCATCGAATAGCGCGTTGTCGTGCTGTGGTCTTCAAACACCGTGGGACATCGAAGATCTCGTTGATCTGGGTAAAGAGAAAAAAGCATGTCCGTACTTTGCAGCTAGATCTCTGATGGCCGAGGCTGACATTATCTTCTGCCCTTACAACTACCTCATCGATCCGGTCATTCGAGAAACGGTACGCAATTATCAACCTTTGTAAATTTGATCACTATTAAAATATTAAAACGCTAATCTATGTTTTGCACATTTGAATAGATGAAAATAAACTTGTCTGGTGACGTAGTCATCGTCGATGAGGCCCACAATATTGAGAGTATCTGCAGAGATGTAGGAAGCGCCGATTTTCGCGAGGATAATTTAGGGGAAGCTATAGAAGATTGTAAACTGGTTTTCAACCTTCTCGTAAGCAACAATGAGCCATATAAATGGCTTGAGCAGTATCTCACAACTATGATGGAAATGATTCAAGAACAGCAGTTACCGCAAACGGTGAGTTTTTCTTGAAGAATAAACGTCCACTCAATGACGTTTTCAAAACTTAATACAAATTTTTTTCAGAATAACCAATACGAAGACGTGACGAGTGCGTGTTGGACCGGCGAACAGACTTGGACACTGTTTAAGATGCACAAATTGGGAGATCAGGCTTTTATGAATTTTGAAAGCGCGTGTAAGGTAGCTATCAAGGATTACAACGAGGTGAAGGAAGATATAAAAGATACAAAGATGTCGGGTTATCCAGAAGATGAAGACGAGTACGATGAAACTGGGCAAAAGAAGAAGAAAAAGAAGGACAAGAAGAAACCAGCCATTACTTTTATTACGAAAAAGCTCATCGAGGAGCTTCTCAGTTCACTTAAAAATATTCAGCACGCCGAGTACAACAAAGATTATCGCTGCACGATTTCACAGTCGTATCACAAAGACGCTAAAGTCAAGGTGAGAGGAACAAATTTACATGCAGTACATTACCCAAAGATCAAAAGCTCGCAAGAAATTATACGTAAAATCTTCACCCTCGCAGGTAGATGAAAACAAGTGGACCTCGGGCCACGGGGGTCGTCGTCTGCGTACCATCAAGTTCATGTGCATGAACCCGGCTATAGTGTTCTCCCAGATGGCCAGAACCACTCGTTGCGTGATCCTCGCCTCGGGCACACTGTCGCCCACCTCGACCTTCGAGAGCGAGCTCGGTACCAAATTCGTTCATAAGCTCCATGCGAATCACGTGGTCCCAAAGGAGCAAGTCTACGTCAGAGGCATAGCCTCAGGACCCAAAGGTACCACCCTTCGAGCCACGTATAAGAACGTGCAGATGCTGCCTTTCAAGGTGAGTTGATCTCTCTGAGGGTTTGTATAGGGACGAGGGAGTTTTCTTGAAAGTTTTGAATAGATGTAACTTATTCTGTACTTCAATGTATTTAATTTAAAATATTAGCCATAAAAATGTAATTTAGGTCGGAATTAAATCCACAGGATGATCTGGGCAGGTTGGTCTTGGATGTCTGTCAGACTGTCCCTCATGGCGTGCTCTGTTTCTTCTCTTCGTATTCGATGATGCTGTCGCAGATAGATCGCTGGAAGGAAACCGACATTTGGTTCGAGATACAACGATGCAAGCACATCGTCCAGGAGCCAAGGTCCAACAACGACCTCGAGGAAATTATGCGCGAATTCCGAGATGTTATACGTGAAACTGCTCACAGTAAAATTGGTTGCGGAATCAACGGCGCCTTACTGTTCGCTGTGTTTCGAGGTAAAGTCGCTGAGGGTATAGATTTCAGCGACAACGAGGCCAGGGCCGTGCTTACTGTAAGATATTTTTTTATTTCATTGACTGATTCGTGATAAGTAAAAATATTTTCAACCTACATAAATTTGGATTTAGATTGGCATTCCATATGCAGTACAAAATGACCCCGTGGTCAAACTGAAGCGAGAGTACAACGATCTTCATCGTAATAAGGGTTTACTTCCTGGCGGTGAATGGTATTCCGTTCAAGCTTATAGAGCTCTGAATCAAGCTCTTGGAAGATGTATCAGACACAGGAACGATTGGGGGGCAGTTTTACTTGTGGACGAAAGGTATGGCAAATGCTTATTCGGAAACATGTAAACTCTAATATCTAAAGGTAAAATAATATTATTTTGTATGTTATTAGATTACTGTGGCCTGAGAGTATCAGTTATTTACCAAAATGGATAAGAGAAATGGTTAGTTGCTTATTATCAATGATCATCAAATGTCTATACACTTATTAATAAATTTTATCTTTTTCAGAGAAGAGAAGGGGCAAATTATGATTTGAAAAGTGAGTTGAAAGAATTCGTTAAAGAACAAAAAATACGTGATGATGAAAGAGCCAACAATTAAGGATTTTCACAGAAAATCCGTCAAAAAATGGTGCCTTATAATTAATGATATATTTTTCTAATATATAAGTTTAGTTTAGTTGCGTTATTATTTAAGCGCCTTTTTTATTTTTGAACTAGACCTTTTAATAAAATATTTATCGTGTACATATTTATTATGATGTGATAAACTTTATGTTTCATTGAGTACACAAGTTTTTATAATCTAAACTCAATAATAAAATAAACTGTATTTTTTAGAAACGAATATTGTTTTAATATTTTCGAACATATTTTTACAGTTAAGCGCACTTTTTTACAAAATTATAATTAAGAAAAATAATATTTTGTCTTTATGTCTTCACAGTATCTCGTTTAACTATTGATCTCAGTTGATTCTTCTTCATTTTCTTTATTTTCGCTGTGTTTTTGATCTGAAAAAGTAAAATTATTCATTTAGTTTTATTGAAAGTTAAAATAATATAAAGCTTATTAATATAATTAATTCACTTACAACTTGAACAACTTCACTCTTCTTTTGGTTTTCTTGTTGTCGCTTCATGTTTTCCTTTCGCCTCTCCTTTTTAGCTAGTTTCTCTGCCTCTTTTTGTGCTTTGATTTCTCTAGACATTTCTTTCACCCTTTTAAGGTCTTCTCTTAATTTCTGTTTCTTATCTTGTGATGTTCTGATACCTCGAGTTTTAACGATTGAGGAAAACCTAAATCACAATACCAACAAGGGATTTATTGATTTTAATCAGTACAATTTGTTAGTGATACTTTTGATTTATAAATCAAGTTTTATATCTATTTTTTCTATATTTTACCTTTGTTTCTCCTCTTTCCAAACTCGGCCAGACTTTGGCTTGCCTCTGGGTATCACATTTTTAGCTTTCTCCTTTTCCTTTTCCTTTTTGCTGACACTATTCGTTTTTGTTTCGGTGGTTTCTTGCTCCTTTACGTCATCCTTATTTTCCTTTGAGACTGCACCTCCTCCCAACAAATCTTCGATTCTTGTCACTTTTTCTTTAGTTTCAATCATTTTCAACAAATGTCAGTCACATGTGCAAACGTAAACATGAATTTCGAGGTTAGAATCAATCTACCGCGTGGGAGACATCTGGATCGCGCGTGTAGAGGTCGCAATAACGTTTTATCATGAGTGAAAAGCAGCCGTAGGTAAGACAGAATTTTACTTTTCCTACATTTGATAGCAGAATAATATATAGTTATAGTTATATATATATATATATATATATATAGATCATACACGTAAACGAAACACACGTGCGATACTCTATTTTGTGTTTCATTTTCAAATGTGAGGTTAATATGTCAAAAATTAGTTCTCTGTAAATAAATTATGGAATCTTTACGAGAATTAAGTCCTTTTTTGGACCCGAAATCTAGATTAGATTTGAAAGCTGTCGCACTTCAACATGTCTTAGGTAATAACAAAATTACAACTATTATTTATGTTACCATTCATTAAGACAATAATATTTATTAAAAATTCCTTTCAGGTGTTACCGGAACACCAGAAGGCAGAGAATTGCTCCTAGGTATCCCAGAAATTTTAAGGCAGTTAATATTACTGTTGCAAGATGAAACTTCTGCGATTGCAAAAGATGCATCGCTTGCTTTAATCAATCTTTCTGGCGATGAGGATGGAGCTAGTGCTTTATTAATTATCTCTGAATCATCTAGATGTACTAGTGATGATGAAAAGAGTGACAACTTGATATATTTATGTTTTAAGTGAGATTTTTTAAATTAACCTAACGGATTAAAGTATTCAAATATTTATAATTCTGTTCATACATTTTTCAGAAACATAGTGGATAAGAATAGCAAATTAGCTGATCCTTGCTGCATGATTTTATCAAATATTACACGACCACAGATGTTTGCAGACAGAATCATTATTTTAGCAGAAAAAACAGGGATAGCATGGACTGCATTATTAAATTCATTTACGACCAATAATTATAATACTACAGGAGCAAAACTACATTATTTAGGACCAGTTTTTAGTAATCTCAGTCAAACAAAGAAAATGCAGAAGTATGTATTCATTTAATTGAAAGTATCAGATTGATTTATCCAAGTATTTTTAAATAAAAAAAGTTTCATTATTTTTTAGATACTTGTTGGACAAAGATCAATTTGTATTTCAAAGATTACTCCCCTTTGTTGAGTACGAAGAGAGTAATGTAAGACGTGGTGGAATTGTTGGAACGATAAGGAATTGTTGTTTTGATATTGAGAATCACGAATGGCTTATGAGTCCAGATGTTGATATTGTTACTTACTTGTTGTTACCTCTTGCTGGACCAGAAGAATTTACAGATGAGGAAAATAATAAGTTACCTATAGATTTACAATATTTGCCTGAAACTAAAAAGAGAGAACGAGATCCTGACATCAGGTACACACATTCTCTGCAATTTCATGAATATAGCATTTTTCAAATAAGGTTTAATTTAACAATGGAAATGTGTGTTCTAGGATTATGTTGTTGGAAGCATTAGGTCAATTATGTGCTACAAAGGTAGGACGAGAATATCTAAGAGACAATAATGCTTATGTTATCCTCAGGGAGTTGCACAAATGGGATAAAGACAAAGCTGTTTTATTAGCTTGTGAAAACGTTGTTGACATTTTGATCAAGTAAGAAGTTTTCGATTATTATACGCCTAGTGTACATCAATTTGTCAATCGTGATTAATAAACTTATTATTTCAATCATTTTTAGAACTGAAGAAGAAATAGGACTTGACAATTTGAAGGAAGTTGAAGTGCCAGAAGAATACAAGGAAAAGTTCCACAAAATGGACAAGGATTACCTAGAAGAAGAGAACGAAGAGAACAAAGAGGAGGAAAAGAAAAATGAAAATATAAAAGCTGTTGAGCAGTAAATAAACAAACTTTGTACATATTTTACAATACTAGGTCAACAATTTTTTTTAATAATTTATGTAAATATACAACTGAGTTTCCTTTTTACTTGACAGTAAGACATTTGTAAAAGTTTTTTTTTAGTTAAAATATAATAATGTTAATTATTATAAAGCCCTTGTGATATAATAATCATTATTACCGCTAATTGCACTTGTGTCCTGTTATACATTCGTAACTGTGCTTCAGTATTTATATCCACTTTGAGACTACATTTTCCTCCTTTTTTTATTAAAATAAAACAATCTATTAACATAACATATCAAGTTCATTGATTAATATTCTACACGTAAGGCTTGAATAATCACGATGCGTTATCATGCTTTAGTTCAGTTGTTACATACTTAATTAACAATGATTCCTTTTAAACGATTTTCATAAATAAATTAAAATAAAGCAAACGTTCTTTTTAACATTCTTATCGAAAATATCGTCCTATCTAAATCTTATAAAATCGCAGAGTCATACAGACCAGCACCAATTCAGATTACAAGAAAATCGTAACACGTGCGTAGTATGATATTGAATTCAATTTTCTTGCTTACTTACACTC
The DNA here is from genome assembly GCA_012977825.3 of Pteromalus puparum. Classification (NCBI taxonomy): domain Eukaryota; kingdom Metazoa; phylum Arthropoda; class Insecta; order Hymenoptera; family Pteromalidae; genus Pteromalus; species Pteromalus puparum. The sequence goes on along the minus strand of CM053171.1, from coordinate 2,120,588 downwards.
TCTTTAAAAACTCGTCGACAAAAGTATAAACATAAATCACGGCAAGTAGCCCAAACCAGCTTCCAAGCTAACCGAGCTCCTGAGACTCGAAGTACTGCTGGCTCTTCTACCGATCCTGGCTTGTCCTCCTCCAAAGACCGCAGCGATCTCGGCGCTCTTCTTGATGCTCAAAGCCTCGTGATGTCCAGTAGGCTGTCGACCATGTCTCCCACCCTGACAGTGTAGGGATGACCTTTTACCCTCTCGACCACTGCCACCTACGTAAATCAGTCGACCTTGGGGATCACGAGCGCTGACCACTAGTACTTTTTCACTGCCCGACGAGCATTGAGAAGAGCGGCGACTGTTGGATGGGTGAGGGTGATTGTGTTGATAGCCTGGACTAAAGAGGTCGTAGTCCAGCGCTAGGTTGTCTGTGCTACCGCGAACCGATGATGATCGGACCTGAAAAAAGGCCATCATAGTGTTTCATTCGTTTAAAGGATTTGTTTAATTTAAATTTATGAACTCATTCTATAATATTCTACCTTCAAGTACTCCAGACTCTTGCTGGTGGCCAAGTTCTTACTACCCCTCGTGCTCTTAGCCCTATCCGGACTGGCGCCTCTGCTCAGCGTACTCTCCGATGGTACGATACCCTTCTGCCTCAGCTGTTCGAGAATGCTGGGCTGCATTGAATGACTGGTGTGACTGGGTCCCATCCCCATGGGTTTCCTCGCGCAGTAGCACTTGTTGCTCTCGGAGCAGCTGTCGGTGTCACACGAACAGGGCATCGCCATTGGCGGTCGCGGTGCTACCATAGAGCTTGAGCCTTGTGGAGTTTTCCGGGATAACGAGCAGTAGCACTTGTCCGCGGAGACGCAGGTGCAGGACTCGGAGTCGTAACTGCACTCGCTACAGCTGACGTAGCCGCTGCTGCTGCGGTTCGCTGCTATCATTCCTCGGCCGAATCGTCTACCTGTATCCCACCACATTGTATATTATTTTCTTACTCTTGCATGTTCTATACGAGTGCGAGCGATTGGTTAGAAAATCAATACCATAAAAACTCACACGTGTCACTGTCCTCCGAGGTAGTATGTCCCATCCTGCTCTTGGAACTGCTGCACCTCGTGGTGGACCTCCTCCTGCCCAGTTTACTCGCCAGAACCCTATTGCTCCGGCTCCCATGACAGTGTCCTCGATCGGCCTGTCCAGAGCCACTGCTGATATGTCCCCCTTTCATAGCGTCGCAGGACGACGAACTACCGCAGCTACTCCTCTCGTTCAGTCTTCTCGCCGGGAAAATCACGGAGGTGAACTCGGTCGGCGCGCTTGTGCTGCTGCGCAGCCTCGATACCGATCTCTTTATAGCTCGACGTAGAAGACTGGGCCGACTGGTGCCGTTGTTGCTGCGGCTGGATCGTCGACGCTGAGGCCGACTTCGACGACGACGCATTATGCTCGCCGAGCGTTGGTACAGCTCGTCCTGGGTCAGAGTGGCTGCGAGCTTTAGAAGGAACTCTTTGTAGAGAGGCTTTAGATCGTTGAACGACATGCCTTCCGGATCTACAATGAAATAGATTTTTTTTTTTTTACATTTTTCAAATAAAAGTTACATTGTCGACTCGTGACAAATTAAACTTCAACACCCTGCTGTTGTATTCTCGCACTAAGCAATACGTAATTACCGCACTTCAAAAAAGCTTCCAACCGGTTTTCGCAGAAGAAGTAGAAGTCAGTCAAGTGAGACAATCGGCAAGGAAGAACCTAGCGGTAAACCTTACACGGCTATTCGCATCGGGATAAATCTCCGCACACGAGTACAGATCCGCCTTCTCACGATTCGAAGTACGTGCCTACATGCGTATACAACCGGATTCCCGAACCGGCGCTTCCTCGATTAATCTCCCGTCTACCGGTAGGTATAATAGGGCAAGTGTGTCATTGCGTACACGCGCGTGTGCAGTCTGGCTATTTTTAGGCTCTCCCTTCATTGTGCTGTCGTCTGGATTATTTTTTATCTCTTTACGTATTTTGATTATATTGAGCGTGTGAGATATTTTTTATAGAGCCGTAACTAACCGTTATTTTCTGAATATTCCGACATTTATGCGAGTAACGAAGCGAACACCGCATAGATATTCTTTTCGAGTTGCACTGCACACGAATGTTATTCTTTTTGCTCGGTTGCGTCACAGTAGAAACGCTCGTGCTCAGTCAGCCGGATAATCCTCGCTTTCTACGCCATACATGCATACAATACAACTCACCGATGATGGCAGCGAGAATGTCATCGACACTTGTGAGTCCCTCCTGGTTCCTAAACTCGTCGAAGAGCTCCGTGAAACCGAGAGGAGTGCCACCTCCTCCACCTTCGATACCGTCCCTCTTCCTTACGCTACCGGGTTTTAGGAAGCTTCCTCTCCTGGGCAGTTCGACCCTCGTCATAAGGTCACCTCTGTCAAGATCCAGGTCACTCTGGGATCGTTTTAGCATCACTGCTGCTGAAGCAGCTGCAGCAGCTGCGGCATCGGTTCGTGAAATCGGAGGTTCGCTGCCGGCACGACTCCTCCTACGCTGACGTGGTTCTTGATGCTGAGATTGTTGAGATCGTTGGGAGGGTAGTTGAGTGAGGCTTGGTGGTTGTGGTGGTTCGACGCTTGGACGACGGAGAGGACGGTCCATCGTGGATACGCGGTTGACACGCTTGTCCGAGTGTATCGAGTTGTTGTCGCTTCGGATTGACGGGGTGGCTTGCCTAAAAGTTAATTGATATTTAAATTTTATCATTACTCTCCCAGTGTTTCGCAATAACCCTTCAAACAACAAATTTATACCTGTTGGGACGGGTGACGTCGTAAATCCTCTGATCCTTTGAGCCCTTGGAGTAGACCTCGTCGGACTCGAGGCTGTAAATCTTGTCGACGTCACGAAAGTGATCCCGATGCCGCAAGGCGCTATTGCTTCTCCGTCGTTGCTCGGCGTGGGTGGATTCTTCGGTTTTACTCGGTGCCGGTGCCTGTGGCCTACCGGAAGAGGAGCCCGTCGTCGATTTGCGGCTGCTCGGCGTTGAGCGACCTGAAGGCTTTGTTACCTCGTAGACTCTTTCGTTGTTTGACTGAAGGATAGACGTGTGGTGTGATTATGACAATTTTTTATATAATGTGCATTTTGTGAATTTATTAGTAAATACCTTGGGACCGGGATTACGAGCTTTGGAGTAGATACGGGTACTCTCATAGAGCGAATTCTCAGTGCAGCAGCTAAAGTCGCAGGAACCGCTGCGTTCGCGATCGCTCGACGATTTGTCGTTCTCCCGGCTGTAGATCTTTTCGATCACCTGTACTTCTTCCGACGCCATCAGGTTCTGAGAACTCCTGCTGCCGTAGATCTTGTTTTTCGCATTCATGCGCCTCTCCTCCTTGGATTGCTATGAATTACATTCAAGATATTTTCTGCCGTTGAATTTTGTAGTTATAGGAGCAAAGAAATATTCTTACCTCCAAGTTCGACGAGGATGTCGAGCTCGAATTGCTCTCCTTTCGCCTCGCCATTGCATTGGATTCCTTCGTGTTTGGATCCCTCACGGGTGAGTAAACTCGACTACGAGCCTCGAGAATGTCCTCAGCTTTGACGTCCGAGTTCTTCTTCACACGACGTTGTGCCTTGTCGACGACGCTCACATTCGTACAGGGCGACGACGAACTGTGATCGCTTTCTGTGTTTACGCTGCTGCTAACCGAGTGCTTCTTGATTCTCGGAGGCCTCGTCTGTCCAAAATAATATCAATCATTGAGTCATCGAATCAAATAACGCATTTGCGTAATGAAAGAAAGTATATAGGCTCACCGGCTGATGAAGCGCTGGCGGTGGCGGTGGCGGCGGAGGATCAGCTCTTTCGCTCACCACGTCTGTCCTGCTACTCAGAAAGTCCAAACTGCTCCTCCTCCTGGACCCAGGGCTGGTCTCCCTGACGCTCGATGCTACCGATGCCAAACTAACGCAGCCCAATCCATTCTTCTGTCTTGGTCTCCTGGCCGTGGCTTCCAAGTCGGCAAGCAAAGCTCTGTAGAGAGTCGCTGCAGCGGCGATGGCATCTTCTTCGGAACGACAAGCGAACGCGTGACACTCGAGCAATCGCGCAGCACCAGGACGACGCATCACCACTGCGAAGATCGGAGGGTAGTTCTCCACGTCCTTGGCGAGTCCACGCATCGTTCTATACAAATCCGCGTGGCGGTCGTCGCTGTTGTTGTTGCTCAAGGAACTCGAGGGACCAGACGGCCGGTCGTCTGCTACCAGGGGTACAAATGCGTGCAACAGGTCCTGTGCGTTCTGTAGGGAGAATTTTTTTTATTAAAGATAATTATCTTGTTAAGATATTTACTTTTAATCATACCATAAGCAAACCTATTCTCATTATACAGAACAATGGATAAACCATACAGCATATCTATTAGAAAGCTCACATATGGCTAATGAATCAAATGCATATATACACAATAGACGTGATCACTGATGCACACATACCGAGTTATTGTGCCGGCGTCGAGTCTGCAACTTGAGCGCACTCCAGACGGCGATTCGCCGAAAGGGATTGTTCTTCTCGTGGAGCTCGCTCGTGCGAAAGGTGAGACCGCGACGCGAGACCTCGAGCTCGGCGTTCACGGAGTCGGCGATGCGTTCGACCAGCTGGCGTAGAGGCTCCTGAAGCCCGCGTACCGAGGCCACGCGGCCACCTACTGGTGCTGCGCCCATGTACTTCACCTGTAATGCCATTGCGAAAGGTCAGTCATTTTTTTTTTTTTTTTTTTTTTTTTTTTTAATTGATTACTTTTATTATGCTATTTTTTTAAATTATGAATTTTATTCGACGAGTTATGAAACTCGTTACTTATAGATATTCATGAGAGGCTATATAGTTTTAGTTCGTACAAGAACCGGTCCCCTAAATTTAAATTTGAATTTTTTGTGAAAAGCGGCTTTCATTTTCCGAAATACCTAACAGGAAAAGTTGATTTCCCACTTGGAGGTAACAGTGAAAGTAAATTTGGGTCGCAATTTTATCCAAAAATTATTTTCAAAAGATATCATTCTTATAAATAATTATAAGATATAAGGCTTGCCAATTCTCTTCCACTTACACCCAGTTCAGAATAAGAAATAAAAACAAAGCACGCATGCGGTTAAAGCCTCGTTCAAAATCCTTCGTATCTCGAAAAAAACGGGAACGTTTTATTACATTTTTATGGAAATGTCACCGCATTCCACTTGAATGGGCAGCGCGCGGCTCTTTCACTCGAGGACGGTCGCCGTGTTTTTCTCGCTTCCTCCTCTTTTTTCCTTACATTTTGAGCTAAATATAGAAAAGAACGCTTGCTCGTGGTTTTAATTTCTTTATTTTTTTCCATCGTGATCGTGAAGCGAAAAATATTCAAAAACAAGAATAGATATAGGTATACACAACCGAGTCTTGGAATCGGAGAAAGTCGATGGTTAATGTCAGATGAAGATGTAAGTATATGCACAAGTTTAGACGAAATGAATTAATCATGCTCAATTAGCAGTTAAAAAATTGTAAGTAGCCGGTATCTATAAATTTTCAAAACTCAACGTTCCATTCCGTACATTCAACTGCCTTGAGTATAAAAAAAACATCAATCAACAACAAGGTTCTCGACCGCGTAAACGATTACAATTCGTACGCGCGCGTCTATACGTAAAATCGAATGTTCTCAGCTCTCATTACCATCTCCACAGCGAAATCAGCATACATCTGACTTTCCATTACGCAAATAAATAGCCACTCGGTATCGCAGCGGCGCATCAACGTTTCTACTTTTAATTGAGCCTAAACGAAAACATCCGATGAACTTGGCGAGATTAGAATTATAAGTGTATGCGCTGCATAATGCTCGCCTCCGACGCAGAAATTAGCATAAGTGAAAAGTACCGGATTTGCGTGCGAATTCACTTGCGTTTGTGTGCTGGAGATGACAATGCGTGAAAATAGCTTGGGTAAGTTGTGCATATAGAGCCACTCGGCTGGTGCGTGATGTTGTCGGTCGGCAGTGCCACGTGCTTGCATGTCGACGCTCGTGCGGTGCACTGATTTATGCACGAGTGCTTCGTCGCGTTCTTGACAAAGTTTTTGTTTTCGATTAGAGGCCTGAATTTTCAAGGTTAGGTGCGTATTAATTTGGAAAATGTTGTGATTGTATTTTTATGATAAGATTCATTATAACATTTCAAGCGTATTTTCACTCGTGACATAAATATTCGCCAACAGAAGTAATAAGTTATGAGCGAAAAATTCTCGGGAACCTCTCGCGCAAATGACTTGTTTGACGTTTGTCTCTACGAATACCGTTATGGAGACTACATTCATATTTTCATTATGATGCGCGAAAAAAACTATTCAAAAGCGTAAAGGCGACAAAAGACTGAGGAACCGTTACAGCACTGAAATATCCAAAAGAATCACGGTCAACTGCGTAATAAAGACGACAGTAACGTGATGTTCGATGTCTACGAAAAATACGATATAAATTTTCCCGGGCGAAGTCTTTACCATAAATAACTTGCAATGGTACGTCAGATTCGCAGATTCGCTATTCTAATCATATTCACAAAGCACTGTAATATTCTGATTCTTCTGACTCATAACAGCATATAAACGTACTGCATAACCTACATATAGCTACGGGCTACGACATTACCGCAACTTTTGTAGTTGTGTATATCGAGGGAAAATGATCCTATTATGCCATTATCTCAGAGTTTTAGAAACCTCTCGCATCTATATACCCACCGCATTTTGATTTACGGTAGTTCAACAATCGCAAGAAGCGTTTACGAAAGTTATGACTTTAAATAGGTCAGGAGCGTTTATCCGTACGACCACACGTCCATCATCGCACACTTTCAAAATCCTTCGCGAAGCTGCATCAAAATAAAGCATATCCACGTACGTATAATTAAAAATACGAACCGGTAAGACAGCAGCAGCACACTCGCCTGGCGCCGAGCTCTCGGCCTCGACCGAAGCAAACATGGCCTCGATCCTGGCCTGTACAGCACTGTTGACCCTGCGTTGGTCCTCGTCACCAGCGCAACATCCTTCTGTGTCTTGTACCGAAGTCCAAGGTCCGGCTCCCGCGAAACTGGAACTGCAGACCGATCGAGAGTCCTCGAACAGGGCGTCGATCCGAGCCTTGCTGCGTAACGAGCACTCGCTCGCCGCAGGAAGCCGAAAACCATCGCAGCACGACATCGTGTCGGTCATGTTTTTTGCTTTTTATTTCAGTTGTGGGTGGGTGCGGGTGGTCTTATTTTCGAGCTGACGTATTGATGAGACTCGGGGTTGATGTTTATGATTACCGGTCGCGTGGACGGTATATGATTATGATCGGACCTGAAAATAAAAAGTTGATGGTTTGTCATCATTTTCTGTAAAGATAACTCAATTAAACAATATCTTTTTAAATGCATTTTATTATAGTAAATAATTTATCTTCTCTAACAGAACTGCTAATTCGCTTAAAATCAGAGTACTGAACTCATCGTAATAAAAACCTACAGCTATCCTCTCGAACTTTCATTTCCAAGCCTCGCACCTCAACGACCCAACCGCAAATCCGAATTGATACCAAATTCATTATAAAGCACTGCACTCGAGAGCGGCTATCAAAAAGATAGATTCAAAAAGAAGCCACCATCCCGCTGTCAACCGCGCCAACTTTCTCCAAACAGAGAGAATGATTTTTTTACGCCCGTCAACGCTACGCGGAAATTTATTGAGGGGAAATTCTCAATATTTACACTCTCAAGTGGCAGATGAAGAAGCTCTCACCTTCTTTCTAGAACCGCGTGTATACACGATTACGATCCGTTAAATTTATACAGTGTGAGTAAGTACCTCACTGAGACGATTTATTGGCGCTCACATGTGACCGCGAGGCTCTTTGCGCTCTCTAGAAAAGCAGACGGAGCGTAGCGTTTTCGGGGATTTCACCTGCAGCTTTAAAAATGAGAATTAGTGTAGTTTCTTTAGATCTGCGATCATGTGATAGCTGTAGCTTTTTGTGAGATTTTTATGCGGTGTGGTTTCGTTATAGTTCATTATTTTGCTTTTAATTATATATTTCATGTACATATAGTAGAAATAAAATAAAATGTACGCTGTCCGAATAGGTTATTTAACTTTTGTTTATTATTTAATGCCGGAAGCCATCAGCTGCACAGACAGAAATCACAAGCAGGAATAATAGCAGCCTGTATTATAAGTCTTCGAGGAAATGCCGTGACAGGCTTCCCTTTTGTCTCCCGGATAATAGGCATTTATGAATCACTCGCATATACGTGCTCCTTTACTTGAGGCTTCTGCTTTGAATGCTGCCAACGCAGAGCTGATGATATTTTTTAACTTTGAGTTTTTTTTCCGATTTTCAATGCACCCCGATAAAACGCAACAGCTGCGCATTGCAGAAATTAAGTTGCGACTTATACTTTTGTCGCGCGCGTGAATTGCAGCATATTCTAATTATTGCAAGTAATAGTCGTGATGTAATGACCGCACAACTGTTATACTATAGCATTACCGTATCATCGTGGAATGACATAAAAGTTGCGTTTGCAAATACGACTTTTTAATGGCTTATAAACTCTTTCCAGCCGTAAAAACATAACTGTTATTAAACGTTAAAATATTCACTACGCCGGATGCGGCAACAATCTCGTTTCAAGAATTCGTTAGTATACAACTATACACTGCGCAGTACAAACGGGTTTATGATAATTTTGAAACTGCAGCAGCATTCAAATTTTAAAACTCGACCGCCGATGATAAAAAAAAAAAAAGACTTACGCGAATTTCCTCGTGCAACCGAGAAAGAGGCTCACGCCGAGGTAGGAAAAACGGTATATCAAGCGTCATAAAACCTGGGGCGCAGGCGCTTAATTGCACTCGGTCCGATCATCATCATCATCATCCTCGCGAATAACACGTGCGCTGCGGCGCGGCTGTTACTTCGACGTGCGGCGTTATATATACGTATTTCTGCAGCGAGTAAGTGCCTCAACGATTGCGCCGTGTTTATGGATGATATTAGTTGCTAACTGCCGCGCTATGCGCTGACTTTACGGGCAAGATTTGAGGAAAGTATAGCTGCTCTGGATTTTGATGATAGCGCGAGGAAAATTGAATGATTGCGCGACGAGGTTACGTGGCGTTTTTACGGTCGGCTCCTTTTTAAAACTGAATCTAAAGTGAATTACCGTAAGTGCCACTACTGGACTGCTCTGAGAAACGGAAGAATGACGCGATTACTTTTAGAGTACTGCGTTGAAATTCTATTCTTTACGAATTAACCACAAGTTGAATTACTCGTTTTACCGTTAAATCTTCCGCATATAACGCTCTCGAATTATTAAATTCCGGAGATTTCCAATCCTCGTCGATGCGCCGACCTGATTTGCGTTTCCATATCCTCCAGCTGCTCGTTATCGCTTCCCGATATCAAAGTTGCTTGGAACACGAGCAGCCAGAAAGACGAGCCGGTGCATGAAAATCGTTACACACGCGAGCCTGTAGAAGCGCTCCGCTATGCTGTCTTTCATGGCGAGCGCGATTTTCTAAATCCGCGATCCGCGGCCTTGATTTTTGCCGCGAAGGAAAGTTGTATACTTTTTCCAATTAAAAAGCCTCGTCGAACTATGGGCGAGCGCATGAATTATGCGTGTCCATAGCATCTCGTGACTCTCGGCTGAGGAGTATAGACTTGTTTTTTTTTTTTACGCGTTGCGCCGATTAATTAATGATTTATTTGCGGTTTCGCAAAGTGCGGGGGCTTTTAGAAATTTATTGCAGCGTACAGTGCTTCTACATTGTTTTGAGGCTGAGATTACACTGTAACACTTGTTGTGTGTTTAATTTTGCGTGCAGGACAGCCTGATTTTTTTTTTTATTGCTGGAAAGAGTTTTTGTGCTAAAGTTTACGCGTCATTACTCGCGATGAAATCTCGTGGAATAATAACAAACGCGGCTGATTTGTATATAATTACAGAAGCTATGTATTTATTTTATTGAACAATTTTTCTGGATATAGCTCATTTTGATTTAATTTGTAGTTGAGCCGTCAGCCCGAAAAGAAAATTGAGCCGTCAGTGTTCTTGCCTGTTTTCAATTTTAAATTAGACACGAAAACTACCATTCGAATCGAGAAAACGTTTTCTCTGCTCCATGTAGGTTAATTATCAATCGGCCTTTGATACCATCTCCATTAATAAATACACACTCTCAGACATCATTATTTATCAGATATAAAAAAAGTAGCTTGCGTGAATTGTAGAAATTCCATAAACGATACTAAGCAAATCAAATTCGAATCTACCACTGAATCTCGCATGCATCCCGACCTTAATTCAACACTACTCTCGGAATCGCATGCATATCCAGACACTGCATTACTTCCGGGACGATCGGAAAAGCAAAAGGCACTTACCGGAACCGAACTCCGTGACGGCCGCTGGAATCATTCACATTGCACTTACGTCGGTACGGACAGCCTCCGGCGATGTATGTATCTCTCGTAAATTTCGTGAAGAAAAAACACTGCACGACCTGGCGTCGCGATACACTGGATTAACCTACTGAACGTCCGGCGACGCGTGTGTGTATGTACTGAAGAGAAGAGAGAGAAAAATGAGAGATGCGCTCTGCTCACGGAGAAACTTGTTAATCGACTTTCTGGCTCGCTTCCTGCTTCATCCTTTTCTGCAATCTATATGATAAGCAGAAATCACAGAGGAAACCTTCCCTATCTTCCTTCGGCCTATTTGCCATTTTCTTTAATTTTTTTTTTTATCTCAAACTTGAATCGAATATTCACGAAACTGTTTCCGAAATAAAAACAACACTACAGCGTATACTGTACAGCATCACTTTTCAAAATAAAAATCGTCTCGCACTTCCTTCAGCAATCACACCGAAATAAAAAGAATCCGCACTTCACTGGCAAACCGGAGCAAAAAACGAATCCGTCCCAACCGGCAATCACATCAGAACACAGTCCAAAAAAAAAAAAGACGTCCCAGCTTCCAGCAAAGGCAGCACGACGACAACGGCGGCGATGCGTCGAAGGTGGAGGGAAGAGCGCGTCTGTCTGCAACAGCGCCGGTTCGGCTCGCTGCCTCGCGGGAAAGAAGATTAGCAGCAGTGGCGGTGGCGGTGGAAGAAGCAACAGCAGCCGCTGATGCTACAGCAGCAGAAGCAAGCACACGCTTCCGCGAGTATCTTAACGGTATAATACGCGAGCGCGCGAGTACTGTTACGCTGCCGACCATGCATGGATGCGAGGATGTCTGTGCTGGAGAGAAGCCTATATGCTTCCTTCCTTTCTTTCTTCAAGCTTTTCCAGTCGTGTGAGGGAGTCTGCTGCTGTTTCGAGGTGGGAGCTATACGAGCACGTGCGGGAGATGGACTCTGCTCGAGGATTGGGTGAGGCTGATTTCGATTTTAACGCGCGAGAGGGAATTATTGTGGGTGGAGTGAGAGTTTTTAGAGTGTGGGATGTAAGGCTTACGCTTTATAGGGGTTGGCATTTATCGATGGAAGTAAGAAAGGATTTTTCGGGGGCTGCAGACATTGAAGCTAGCGTAAGAATACGTGGAAATAGCTTTTTGGGCGACGACCTACATGCGCAACAAGCGGCAACGTGTTTACGAGTGCGTCCAGTCATCTGGGTTACCTGACCCGAGTCTGGAGGCTAGATTAAATCTGCACTTTGTGCCTCCTCCGCTCTGATCTGATCTAGTTATGCCGCGCTCTGCGATATACATACAAAAAAGCCCCTGTTTCTATATATACACTTTCCATGAACGCGGACTAAATATAGCGAATGTATATGCGTATAGACCTTTGGTGGAAATATATAGACCACGGTTAAATTGGTTAAAAACTCTTATTTGGAAGACGCTTTGTTGGTAATTAAACGGTTTACGCAGACGTAAATTACAAGCGAAACGAGTTTCGATGATACTCTTTAACAATTTTTACCTAAATTGCTAGCTATCCGCTAACTTTTACAATCTTCCGGTGGTCCGTTACTGCTATATAATTACAAGCATATAATAACGTGGCTCTGAGCTTTAAAATTGTTTACCCTCGGCTCGCTTAATTTCCGATCTGTCATCGTTTCCAAACGAACAATTTAGCACCGTTCGTCCGATGAGTCTTCGTAATCCCTGAAGATACTTGCGATAATTGAGCCATTTCGCAAAATATTATACGAGAAGGTTAAAATATGATGGCTATCTCTTACGCGGATTTTAATGTATCAGGCCTAAAACTAGAAGTTGCATAATTGCCCACAACAGTTAAAAGTGGAAACAGAACAAACTTGTTCCGGGGAAGCTAAACACCGCGGGATGCTTTGAGTGATAGCAAAATCATCCATAAATTTCCATAGCGGTTCATTTGCACGCGAGGCAAATGTGTAAAAATTATTTAACGACCCTTATTAAAAACACTTAAAGTCTACATCTTGTGTATAATTGTTTTTCCCCTGAAGATTTGTAGTTCTAGTAATCGACACCGAGGAAAAGAGCCACAGTCACTGAAAAATTTAAACGGTCACTCCAGCTGCATAAAAATTCCAACAATCGAAACTACAAGTTACAGTCGCTCGTGACTGCGCAATTCAGAGTAATATCACGCAGGTCAAGGCGGACGACAATAACCAGTTCCGAGACCAGGAAATCTCGTCGCTCATGTGACTCATGCAGTCTAGATAGACCCCGCCCTTCGAACAAATTTTCAATTATATAGCATCGTCGCGCCCGCGGAGATACAATTACGTCGGTACACGTTGTTTGTCTCATGAAATGATCAAGCGCTACGAGGGAGAGACGTCAGGCCCACACAGCGATGCACCGCAAAAACGTGTCACGGTCGAGAAGAAATGCCCTAAGTTTTGCGCTCGCTAGATGAACTTTAATGGCTAAGGTATACGAGTACATATGTGCTGTGGTAAGAGCTGATGTCAGGGCATGTATGACCGAGGAAAATTGAGAATGATTAGAAGTTGTGAGTTATCGTGCACTACGAAATGTGATTACATGGACTGCTGTGCTCTAGTTGTCTTTTGTCTGATGCGTAAGATAAATGATGGCACGTTGTCAGTTTATTACTTTTGAACTCAGGCAGTTATAGCATGAGCGGCGCCCAAGAAACCCTGACGAGGCAGTTTTGGCATAAGTGACAATTCTGCCTCTAGATATGCACTGGGTTCGCAAATATCGATGAGGGAAATAAAAAAGCACCTATACGCCACCTATCTTTGAATACCAAAGACTCGGAGAGTTTGAGCAGTGAGAGAAGGACCAGTCCGAAACTGTACGCATACAGCGTCGTGATTGTATAGTCGTCTTGGAGAAAGACTACTGCAGAGCCGAAAGAGAGAGAAAGAGAGAGAGAAATGCACGAGTCAACGTCTGCGGCCGTTACTTCATTAATAGCCTACTACTCCGCGCAATCCCCAGAGAGAAATGTCCCCGTTCTCGAGATTTCTTGTATACATGCTGGCAGGTATCACATCTTAAAATGGCGAAAACGTTTCTTGCATTTGTGTATACAAGTATACTGCACTGCGATTATTTTTCGAAACGACAACTCCGTCGGGGGAGCAGCCTCCTCGTGTTGGTTTGTCGTGTGCGCAACTGTATTTAATTCCGTGTTCTCTCTTGTAGATTATAATTTATGTCATTAAAAGTTTTTCCTTCAAATAGACATTTATTTGTCCGGAACTCGGGTGTCATAACGATGTCATAATGCTATACGCTATATCGCGGCGAGCGGGAAAGTAACTGTTTATTCGACTTATATATAGTTTGCGTATATTTAGATCATTATACGATAATCAACAGTTTATCTATAAAATTAATACTACTAGCTCATAAAAATATATCAAACATTTCGTTTCTTTTGCAAATCGACGATCCGCTAACATCTCTCTCGAACAATCGGGAGATAACCACGAGGCAAACCGCACAAACCAATTTTCATTGCATAATCCCCGGAGCGTAAAAAAAGTTAAGAATCTCGCGCGCTCCACTTTTCCTCCCAGCAATCGTAAATATATAACGCGAATGCTGAGCGTACAGATGCAAAAAACCAACACAGCGCGAATGTTGCGCTATCCTGCGGCTATTTGCCGAAGTCCATGACGGCGGCGGGGGCGACGACGCGAAAAGTAAGTTTGCACACATACATATAGATACGCGAATGCGTTCGCGTGTCGAAATCGCGATATATACTTCCTGCTATATATATGTGTATTAGCATTCAGGATCATTTGAATATTGGCGCCATAGGTGAGATTCTTCGAGCAGTCGCTTTTTTTTTAATTTCCTCGATTAATGGACTGGAGGCTATCACAATGGAGGCTGATTACACACTCTGGCGAGTGTGTGCCGGATGGCATTTAGGGAAATTAGCGGGTGTATGCACGGCTTTGTTTGAAGGGAGGAGTTGGACTGTTAGAAAAGAAGCTGCTTATTTTACGTGTCATATATTATAGTATATACGAGAATTCGAATGACTGTAAACTCGGTACGCTCTCATCGAATTTTTAAGTCGAGAGAACGTGAATTTGCAACTTTGAAAAAATTTTAAAGCACTTAGCAACGCTAAATGGAAAAATTCCCGGGAAATTCAAATTCAGTAAATGGTATACGATCATGTATATAAAACGTAAACCCAGCAATTTTCTTATCATAAAAGAAACAGTTCCCGCATCGTGCGGACACAAAAGGCTCGAATTTTTCAAATTACTCGGCTAAGCTACCACGCGGCACACCGTTACAAATTCATTAATGTCAACAACGTATCAAAGTTCATCGCCCTCCTCACACGGCGATACACACAATCTCCCTCCTCATATACCTATATACTCGCGCAATTACAAACTTGAAGTTTCCATACGACACGTTACTATCACACAGCTATAGGAATAAATACATACGCGAACAGCACATGCCTGCATATAACGTACAATACATATAGGCGCGCGTAGCACAGCTGCGTATACATAAAACGAGAAGATTGGTAGTGTAGCGGCACGACTATAGGACGGCAGGTGTTACGCGTTACCCAGTCTGTTTTAGCGGCTCTTGCACTGCGAAGACGAAGCCGGAAGTCGAGCTCGCGCGCGCGCGAGGACCTCGAACACCTGTTACGCGTCGCTCGCGCTGCGCTGAGATTAAAAGACCGGAGCTATAGGTACTCGTTTTTTTTTTTTCGCTCGCACTTTTCTTGCGAGCTGTTCGAAGTTGCTGTTGTAAGGCGAGCTTGAGTTAACAAGGATGCTTGAGGTGTTAATTGAATAAAGTGTCGAGTAATGAAAATTTTTGTGGGTGATGGAGATTTTCTTTCGAGGCTCGAGTTTTTTTCTATATGGTCGGCGTGTAACACGTGCTCCAGTTTGTTATAAATTATAGTTGTTGCTGAAATTGATAAGCAGCTGACGCGAATTTATAAGGCTATTCTCGCCACAATACCCGCCATAAATATACCAGCATTCCAACTTTACAAAAGCCTAACGACAGTGACAGTATGGCACTCGGTCAATAGTGCTGAGTAAAGACAATTTTTATTTAATCATACTTGAAAATTCTGATCCAAATAACGGTAGACTTTTGCATCTGCATCAGAATAAATATGAATTAATGGTCTCTTTGAGATTCGTAAAAAAACTTTGATAAACTACATAATGTAATTCATTTCTTTATATGACATAGCTGAATCCATAAATTATTACTGATAGGAGCTCGGAACGATAAATTGGCTTCCGTGGATCAATCAGATCCAATATGATTTGAAAATTAACGTATCAATTTTGATCATTCGCAGCATAAATTCAATTCCCGTTTCAATAAATCACTTACAATAACGAAACTGCAAACACGATCTGTTTTCCTAATCAACCAAACAGATACAGTCTAATTATGAACTAATCAATTCAATCTACAATAACCATGTTTTCCCATTCGCCTACGACCTGGCGCACAACACGCAGCGAAACCATTAAAATCAAATTCCCAGCAGCATATAGCTCGAACGTTTCCTTTAATTTTCTGTACTCCGCGAAAGCTTTGACCGTCAAAATTGCCATCTCTCCTCGGTAATACGCGAACGCAACTTTAATGTAGGTACATACGTCGGTAGCGGAGTACACACACGCGTATACCAATTACACAGTCTGATTCATTCGAAAAGGAACGTCTTATCGGACCGACTGTCACTCGTGACGCAACGCGTATATAGCCGCCGTTCGCTTGGGTTTCTGGCTGTTGTTGTACTCGCATGACACTGAACTCCTTTCGTAGCCGTGTCAATCATATTATTTCGCCGCTTGTTACAAAGCGAGTGAATGTATCGCCGTAGCCGAATTTCGAGCTCTAATTGAATTAGACAACGGCCGAGAATAAGTGCCGTATACAAGATACCTGACCTTTGATAGGATCTTTGGTGATTAGTTTTATATACGTGCATGTGCTTCAGCTCACTGAGGTATGAAGTTGAGAAGAGATTGGACGTGTCTCTATTGAAAAGGATTGATGGTGATTTCCTAATACGAATTTTCTTACCGATATGGTAGCGGAGTATAATAACGTAGATTTGAGGTCTATTGTGAAAATAATGACTGAAAATTGCACATTCTCGATGCTTTGTTTGCTCAATTTATGGTTTTTGCGGGATGAATGCAGGCGAGTATTGAAAAGAAAAAAGATTGAACGTGTAATTAGAAGAGCAACCACAATAATACACATGGAAAATGAGTCCGTATGCAGAAAACTGCACCTTCACGATGCGAATGACTAGTTTCTATTTTAATAAC
Organism: Pteromalus puparum; assembly: GCA_012977825.3. Taxonomy (NCBI): domain Eukaryota; kingdom Metazoa; phylum Arthropoda; class Insecta; order Hymenoptera; family Pteromalidae; genus Pteromalus; species Pteromalus puparum. The sequence continues at coordinate 2,103,711 of CM053171.1, read as the reverse complement.
AGTACGAGTCTGAAATATTTCTTTGCAAATGCTTTCTTAACGAGCGAAAAATGGAAAAGCTTTAGTTTTCTTAACGCAAAGTCTATAATTAGTGACAGTTTTCTGTCAACCGCAAATTGCATGCCCATTCACTCAAAGTATACAATATGTGTACTCTAATTGTTTTTTTATTGCTTTCCGTGGCCTGTAATTAAATCGATTCTCTCGGTGCTCGCATATGCCAGAGCAGGTTGAATGTACACGTTATTGTGATTCTTACGTCATCTTGTGAAAGAACATTTTTACAATCATCAATAGAATGTATGAAATCAATGACTTTGAAGCAAAAAACACAATGTTATTTTCAGAAAGAGAGATTCAACCAAACCTTGATATTTGAAGGTAAAAATAAAATTAATAACGAATAACGGTTCAACTCTACAGCAAGGCTCGTAAATAAAAGGGAACATGCAGAAAACTCGACGGTTTCAACGAGCAGTATATCTGCTTTATTAACTCTTAAAACGCCTCCAAATAACAGCGTGCTCGAAAACTAAAAACGCTTTTTATCTCCTTTTGCCAGCACTAGTTATACAACTCCAAACGAGCAATAAGAAAATGCGATCGCTTCTCTTTTGGAACAGAATTTCACTTGCTAGGTTCCATCGGATTCGCCTTTCGATTGCACTTTTCCCTCTTATACGATCCTCGTAAAATCTCACATCCAACACACCTAAATTTCCATCGATCATCCAGTTCACTCTCGGTATGATGGAATCCAGTGCAAATGACTAATTGGTCTTTAATTGCTGGAAAGGCACGCACGTCCCGTACACTAATACTATATACACACACATTGAGTATATATCGCTTTGCTCGACCTAATTTTTCGGCAAAGCGTAACCGTGAAACGAGGCGTTGCTGTAAATGTCCGTAAAGCTGCTAGTATATGTGCGTAACGGGAGCTTTCGACGTTCAATGGCACACTACCGCGATGTCGTCGCGATTTTCCACGCCCGCCCGATGTCGTCGTCGCGCGCGAGTATATAGGCAGCTTGTAATACGGGTATAGCTGAAACGGTAAATCGTTATTGGCTTATTATGTTCCGTCTCTTTAAGGTTTGCCGTTGAAGGATATTTTTAAAAAAATTCAGTTTACCGCTGATTGGACGTGTTCGGGAGCTTTATTCCGATGAGATTTATTCGCGGTCTATTTTACTGTAAATGCTTGTCAATTTGTAGATGAGAAGGGCTGCTTTAATGATTTACGATAGAGATTTGATTTTTACTTAAATCGTAAAAAACAAGTAAAATTAACTTTCATTCGAAAAAATCTCAAAAAAGTCTCAACAATGAATCTCTATACACTTTCTAATTAAAATAGATTATTCAGGTCGAACAGATTCCATTCTTCGCCTTCTTTCATCCCAACGCTCATTGTTATAACACAATCCGTCGCGTGTCAGCAACGTCAGCCGCAAATAATTTAGCTCGCGATCTCGCCTTTGCAGGCGTGCGACACTTCAAGTCATGGAGCAGAGCAGAGCACGCATTAGAAAGTCTCTCTCGCGAGCGCTATACATACACGACGCTGTAGGTAATCCGATAAAAGTATGATGCAAATGCGGCAACGGCTCGCACATAATACAAGCGCGCCATATTCTCGTGCGCATACACGTAATATATTGCCTTACGCCTTCGCTCTTGGAGAAAAATGTCTTGGAAAAGCCACGCATATTATATGCTATATATACATACAAAGTCGAGCGTGTATTATACCGCGGGAGACTATATGGATTATCGGTGCGCGCATAGGAGCTCCTTTACATAACGCGCGTGTATTGGACAAAGGGAAAGCGGAGCCGATACTCGACCAGAGAGGAGATATATACGTAACCTTGAATGTGGCAGCGGTGCAAGCGAGACGTCGTCGACGAAGTCGTCGAGTGTAACGAGCGGCCGATAACGAGCTCTATGGCTGTTGCGTGAGAGGACAGCTGGGTACAAGCTGTCTCATTAACGGATTTTTGGATTTCGCATTGCGGTTATTTTGTGAAATGCTGGGGGTGGTGCAGAAAAGTACCTGCGGATTTAAATGGAATATATTTTTTAACGGCTCTTTGATCCGAGATTAATGTTAACGGTGAGCGAACATTCATTTTCCTTCGTCGTTATAGATACGAACTATACCCGTGCGACATACTTTGGACTTATTAAATGCAAATGCTGATATTTGTAACGGTAAAATCAGATTAGCGCGCTCGTCAGATTTTTGTGCGCGGACGTGAATTTTCTCGCTTTTAGTGGTTTTTTGAAAATACACGAGAATTCGTATGCAAAATGCGCCTATAAAAATAACGGACGGTTTTATTATTCAGAAATATTCGCGCTGTATAATAAACTATTCAAAACAACGGAATATGTTAACTTGTATTAAAAAAAAAAAAAATTTGTTGCTAGGCTTTTCGGTCGATAAAGAGTGAAAAAACCATGGATAATTGCATTCCGCGCATATTTCACACGCGGCGTTCGTTAATACGCTTCAATTAAGGATAACAATCTCACCGCAGAATTCGATATTTCACTCATGAATTTTGTCATGTACCGCGACTAATTTCTCTTCTATTTCGATTCATATATCAGAAATCTTCCAATTATAGAATAATAAAGATAGCCTCGTATATGATTTATTTCAAGTTATGCATTATTTCGATTAATTCCGACGAATAACGCTTTGCTGTGAGAATGAAAGTAAATCAAGTATTATGCGTTATGCAGGACACTCGATGTAATAGTTTTACCTTTTCGTTACGAGGTTATATAAATTATTATAAAAAGTGAAGTATTCGTGCTTACCTTCTTAATACCTACAATTCTATAACGAGAAATCTTTAATGAAAATTCATTACGAGTGGCAATTGTTCTATTAATAAAAGATGCCCCCTTGAAGTTATCGATCAAGTCGGGATAAATTAACAAATCAAAGTCAAAAAAATTACTTCTTTATGTACATATCATATTTATTGCTTGCACAAAGACCTTTACAATATATATTCACATGTATGAATCGCCTTTGCATTAATCTTTTGACACGACAGAGCTACGTATATTCATTATATATATATATATATATATATATATAATCATTTATATTCATATTTATATTTGTAACAATGTATAATATACACTTGCTTCTCTCCCTTGCACATGCGAGGAACGAGGAAGGCACTTATATGCGGTTTTGCTTTTCTCACATACTTCTGTTCCCGTGTCTTTTTGTCGTAAACGTATTCACGAGGCGCATGGCATCAGTCGGACTACAATCGTTAACACGACAATTAGTCAGAGCCGCGCGATATACGCCGATTATTCTTCCGCACGACTGTACGAGCTGTATACGCGAACAACAACAACGGAAAAGCTTCGAAAAAATTGTACAAACGAGAAAAAAATCGACTCGTCGCTGTCTCGCCCTTGCATGTGACAAGGATTTTGTTATAAGATATTTTTCATTGCCAAGGAATAACTATTCATATAATTTCTATATTGCAAATACAGTTTTGTTAATCTAACGAAAATCTATATACGTTGATGCAACCAAAGCTTTAATTCGTTTTTAAGCGTATAACAATATCGTCGATCGGTTCCGTTCGTTCTGCGATGTCGATTTTCTATCGTAAACTTACATAAAGCATTGTGAGTACAAATACGTTTTCTTTAAAAATAAATCATTGGTATTCTACAGAGTATTATATATTTGAATCGGTTATTCTCCGTGAAAATCAAGTCTCATCGCAGAACGAATAGAAAGGGAATGACATTTTTAGTGTAAGATGGATTTTCGAAGGTACATATTCGACACCATAATATACTGCGTTTTTGGTTGCATCGTTTAACGAGCAAATCTAAATACAACGTTTTCGGCAGTACGCAAAAGAGAAAAAATAATAACATCAAGAATAAGATACAAAACACAGTCTACATTCCTTTCATTCAATGAAAAATACATCCTGCAATTCGCTTATACATTCTAAATTATAACTGAGTCTATTCTTCGCGAATACTCCGAATGGCACATTCCTGGTTGCGTATGTGTTTTACTTTATTTTTTCATCTTCACAATCATCTCTCTCTATCTCTCAACGTACATCAACAAAAAAATTCGTCCTCGCGATACACACATTTTTGCCTACACGCAGCATCTCTCTTTCTACGCTCGTATACGTAAATACGTGTACATACGTGTTACATATATATTTATAAGTTTGTCTTCGCGGCAAACTCGCGCGCAATTCGAAAGCCGATTCGACGGTCTGTCGATGAGTTGGTATGCATGTGTAGGTATTCGTTACATACGTGTATAAAATGCGCATGTATATACGAGTAGGCACTTCTGCGACTCCTTTCTAACGAGCACATGCTCGGGGAGAAAAGGACAGAAGTCAGTGTACGCGACGCCGCTGCAGGTGTGTGTGTGTGTGTGTGTGTATGTGTTCGTGTACGCGTATACTTAAAACGAAACACGATCGGGAGAGACTACGCGCTCGCGGGTATAGAGAAAAATCGTGTAATATATGGCCTTGCGCGGGATTTATAATGGACGCGACGGAGTAAAATTGTCGTATGCGTATATACGCGAGGAAAATGCAGAAATATAAAGAAAAATTGTAAAATTTATGCCATTTACATAAATCGTACAATTTTCGTTCGTCCGAACAGTTTCTCGGATTTATGATATACCACGAGGTGCCAAAACGCGCGCCACTGAGTGTTTACAATGTTCGCCAATACGAAAGCAATAAACGACGTAGAGCTAGGTTTATTATTGCCTTTCGTAATCTAAAAATATCCGTCCGACCTCAACGTGTGATTCGCTAAACCTATATTCGCTGCATCTATACAGTATACAATAATTTACACATTTTTTTTGTTTCTCTTCGCTCTCGGTAAAGGTCGGCGTACACGTAACACACGCATAATAACGCGGTGAAAAATCACACAGGAACGTGCTTTTACAATAATTTATTGCGAAACACGGCCGCTCACACGCGATTATATCCACGTTGTTATGCGATTCGCTGCATGTATAACATAGATATTTTCTGGCACACATTCTACCTCCGAGACGCCGAAAAACATGTGAAGTAAATCGACGATCGGAGAACCGATGGAACTTACGTTTACACAGCTGTAGCTCTCGTATACGATTTGGTCACATAAAAATCCGACCTTCAAACATAGTCGCTCGTTACACGCGCGACGTTCACTTTCTTTGAATAATATACTCGATTACTTCTTTTTTTTTTTATTCAACAACGAGTTCCTTCGGTTCTCAACAGCGTCGTTGCACAAACGGGAGAAGTAGAAAACAAGATATTCTCGGTAAACACACCGCTATAGATTACGCCACGTAATCGAGGATCCCTGTACACAGTGCATATAGGCAAACGAACGAATTTCACACTATCGGGATCGTCGAGGTGCATCGAACCATTCGAGATGTTACCCTCCCCGCGCGCGAAAGGACACCGCTTCAGTCGAACCTTTCTCTCTTTCACAATACAACGACATGATCTCGCGGAGCACTTTGATTGTGTATATTCTATATATTCGAATTACAGTGTATGTTTGTGCTTCAAAAGATACTTTTCGCGAAACAGCGTTATAAATTCGTCGCGCGAGCTCTTTCTCCAAACTTCCTCGTGTCTTTCTCTCGTGCATTAGGAACCTGGGCTAATGGCGCGCGTGCGCACTTTCTATCGTTCCTGTTTCTCTTCGACTCTCGCGAGAGCCGTTTTTTGCGCATCTTCCACTAACTGCCGCTGCTCCGCTATCTCTCAGTCCATGGTTTCTCCTATTTCTATAGTTTATTTCCGTAACGTGTGTACATACTTTTACATTTCCGTGTGTATTTCGTATATATTGTGAACTTGCTTTTGGAATAAATCGAGGCTCGAGATCACCTCCGGCTGGCTCTTTTGGGAGTAATTACACGCGTGTATAGGATCTATTTCTTATGGGTTGTATAGAGCAGGAACCGATTTAGCTGCAGGCGTTATTTCACTATGAAATTTTTCTTTTAATGACGTGTGTACACAGCTCTCGTGAATGCCGTTATGTAAATACTCGTGTGCGTAATTGCTGTAACTGTTTTTGCCCGTAGCTGAAATTCTTTCAAATCACCGCGGCTCTCTTTTTCTATCTTTTATTATTAAAAAATTTCAACAACAATACAATGCACCGACTTTACGTAAACATATGTTAATCTGAAATCGCGGCGTTCCCAACTTTACAACTCTTTCGGGTAGGACTTGCCTGCATAATAGAAACGAATTCAATAGCCCGTTATATCGATGCATCTCGAAAAAAATCATCAGCTCGATCAGCCGTTTCATTTAATTTTCACCTCTTGCCGACGTCGACACGAAAACAAAAGTGAGCACAACGTAACGCATCGTGACCACTATATGTATATACCAAAGTATCTCACAAGCTGCACATATCTTGGCGCGCGCGCGTAGAGGAATGCGCGATTTTTCTAGTCGCAGCCGTGTCGATGTCGAAAGGGGGTCGAAAAAAGGTGCTAGCTAAAACAGTCGTGACTCGCGCGACGGATCTATAAAAAGGCTCCGCGCGCGCCGTAAAAAAGCACCGTTAGCCTAACGTTTCGTAAAGGCCTGTACACGTTCTCGCGAGACTATATGTGCTTCCTCGTTGGCCGATCGATTATGCGCTGTTGCTGCTGTGTGTATAAACTTTTTCCTCACAGATAGATGACGGTGGGAGGGGAAAGAGACGAAAAAGGCCGCAAAAAAAAAAAAAAAAACCGGTCGCGAGGTGGAGAGCGTCGATATGCAAAGCAAGAGCATCTTCGCCTAATGGCGTAATCCCGCTTAGGCACCTCCGGCGATTTTCTCGAATCAGGGCGAAGCCAGCCGGAACCGATCAACACTTAGTCGTTGGTTAACGCGGTCTGGGCCTGGGCAGCGGCTGGGGATGTTGTCCATAGATGGCCATGGCCGCGCCGTTGCCGTTCTTGAGGACACGGGGATCCAGCATGAGGGTGGACCCGTCGTCGAGGCTCAGTCCCGCGACCATCTGGGCGATCTCTCGGTCCTTCTTCTCCTCCTTGGGCGGTAGGCCGTTCTGACCGGCAAAGCCCAGCGAGGCCAGGCTACCGTGGCTTCGGCTGCGGTGCTCCGCGCGGATGCTGTAGGAGAATGCGCGCTCGTTGAGGTGGCCCTTGCGCCGGTAGATGCCGGTGCCGAATCGCGACTCGTTGTCGGGGCTGTCGTTGCCGGAGCGATCCTGTTGCGGGGGCGGCGGTGGTACGCTCAGGTCAGCGTGCGAGGCGGCCATGCGGCGCTGCTGCAGGCCCAGGGTGGACGAGTCGAGGGCGTCGGGGTGGTGGCGCCGGCCGCGGTTGCCCGTCGTCCCGTAGCCGCCGGGGTACATGCCGGCCGGGGGCGGTGGTACCACCGGCAGAGGCGCGTAGATCGGCACGATCGGGGCCGCGGCTGGGATGGGCCTGATGCCGCGGGCCTGGTGGTGGTGGGCCTTGCGGGGCAGCGTCGCCGCGGGGACCAGGAGGACCGGGCGGGCCTGGCGAGGGTGCCGCGACCGAGCGGCTACCGGTGCCATGGGGTGGTAGCCGTGAGGCGGTGGCGGCTGCCGGATCGGGTGGCCGAGGGTGTTGGTGGCCCGTGGCGGTTCGTGTACATGGCCGCTGCCTGCTGCATCCTGCAGCTGCATGGGCGAAGTGGTGCTGTTGCTCTGTCCTGCAATTTCGTGCGTTCATTGGCCTTCTTGAGCTTCTTCGCTGGGCTTCTTGCGGACCGAGGTACGAGGTTGGACTCGTCGTGCCCATAGGCGGACTGGACTGGAGCGCGGGGTGGGCGGTTGGCGGACAGGCGGCGATCAGCTGGCGGCGCTCGAGCCCGTTGGTGCTAGCGCAGCGTGCCTTGCTCATGCGTAGAGGCGCGTCGATCTTCGTCGCGGTCCGCGTGCCCAGACCGCTTGTGGTTCTCGTCGCCGTTCGTTAGAGCTCGGCTGGCCGGTCGTCGTTGGAGGCGGTATCGAGGCTTGCCGAGGCTGTGGTGCAGCCAGCCGTTTGCGTTGTTCTCGCGCGAGGGTGGTGCCTCGGAGCCGCGAGCGTGGTGGTTAGGAGGCCGGTGGACGAGGAGCCGTTTGTTGCGTCGGGATGGCCTGACCGTTGGAGGCCTTGGGTGCCGTTGGTGCCGTTGGTGCCGTTGGGATCGAGGCCTTTGGCGAAGCGGCTGTCGGCGTAGGCGTGGAAGCAGCAGCGGACCAGCGCGTTCGCGGCCATGTCGCGCTTGCAGATGAAGGCGTGGCACTCGAGGACCTTGATGCCGGTGGTACGGCGCAGCACCGCGGCGAAGAGCGGCGGATGGTTGGCGCTGGGCGTGCGGGCGAACGGCGAGTCCAGAGGGAAGAAGCGCGTGGCCTGGGAGTCGGCGCTGTTGCCGGCCTTCACGTGGCGCACGGCCGCGCAGTAGTGAAGCGCCTCGATGGGAAAGAAGCGCGTGACCTTCTTGCGGTGCTCGTCGACGTTCTCCAGTAGCAGGCCGTTGCTCCAGACGCTCAGCCAGGAGTCGATGCCCCGGGCGCCCAGTGCCCCCTGCTCGGGGTAGAGCTCGCGCAGCGGCTCCTGCACTCCGAGCAGGCCCTCCTTGCTGGCGTGGGGCACCGAGCTGCCCAGGTAGAGCACCCGGCAGCGGCAGTACGGAGTCGAGGACTCCTGACTCGAGCCCCTCATCTCGGCTCGAGGTCGTTCACACTAGGCTCCTCTCTCTCTCTTCTCTCTTCTCTTCTCTGCTCTCCTCTCCTCTCCTCTATCTCTCCTCCTCTTCGGCGCGACGGGAGAAGCGCAAACTCGCGGCGGGAGATGCAGCTGCGGGCTCCTTTCACCTTCCGAGCGTCCAGGAGCGCGCTTCGGCTAGCCCAGACCGGGCCGACGGAGCTGCCTCGCAACGGAACAGCGCCGCAGCATATCCTTCTCTCTCTCTCTCTCTCCTTCTCTCCGCTTCGCGAGATCGGTCGCGGTCCGTCTCGAGGTCACGAGTCCAGCTGTGGCACTTTCACGCGCGATATCTGTAACACGGGTTCACCGGGAGTCGATAGTCACTGTTCACCAGGAGGGGAAAAATCGCGCTGCTCTCTGGTACCGCGGAGCATTATGGCCACCTGGTACTCGCTTATGGCATCCAGCGGCGACTGCCAGCCTGATCTACGGCTCTGGCAGTCTTCCTCCCCACTCACTCTTTCTCTCTCTCTCTCTCTCTCTCTCCTCTTCTCTCGAGCGCCAGCTATGTAAGGGATTCCTCCTTCTCCGCGGCTGTGCAGCAGCGGCCTCGAGTCGCGAGTATATACCGGTCGAACGGTGTGTCTTTCCCTCCGGTTCTCCGCTGCGCCAGCGCACCTTTCCCAGAGTCAGCGGCCAAAGTCTACGGCGTACACACACTGCCTGGAATTCGCCGGGGGAAATTATAGGCGAGAGCGCGTCTCGTATTATCTCTCTCTCTCTCTCACTATGCTCCAGGATCCTGGAATGTCCTGCCAGAAGATCTCTTTTCTTTTTCTCTCTGGAGCAGGTTGACGAGTCTCACTGTAACAACTCACTGTCCTGTCTCTCGCTAAAAACACTACACCGCGATCACTTCGGGATATAACACCGAGATGAACGTGAATTCGAAGGTGAAAAAAAAAAGTGTAGAGGAGCACGAGCTCGCGCGACGTACCGAGCGTCGGCGACACGGGAAGACGGTCCGCTCTTAACTGAGGGGCACGTCGACGCTGTGCCTCAGCGGCGGTTGCCGTTCTCCTCTCCGGTCCCCGTGTGTGGAGAGGTGGAAGGAACGCGGCTACGCTACTCCGTCTTTTTCTCTCTCTCTCCTTCTTTCGTCTTTTCCCTTTTCTCGTCCTCCTTCCTCAACTCGCGCTCTCTCTTTACGTCTGCCCTCTCGCTCACCTGCAGCAAGAAAAAGAGAGACGGAGTCATGTCTGCTACCTGCCTCTTGCTATATACGCGTCTCCGTTGCAGCGCAGGCAGGTATGTAGCGAGAAGGCGCGGGCCCCCTGCATATAATACACCGCGCGTTTATGCATCGTGTATAATGTAATACACAGTTGGAAATTCTTCTGCCCGGTGATGCGTGACGTGAGCACAGAGAGCTGCCGTGGCCCAATTATCGGGCGTGATGCCGATGCTTGACCGGTTTATGTGGATATGATATTCCGAATGGCACGTCCGCTTTCGGGCTTTTAAAGACGCTCCGCGATGCTGATGTACTCGATGAGTTATATATGCGCGTAATATACTGTTAGGCGATCGCGGCCGGTAGGATGATTGCGACGAGTTTAGTCTATTTTAGACTTGTAGGAAAATCGTTTGGTAAAAAGCCTGAGAAAACTCAAGTGGCAAATGAGGCTCGAATTAATAACGTCGCATAAACGTCTCGAGCTTGAGGCCTAATTACAACAATCACCGCGAAACCCACAACAATAAGTAATTTCTTTGGTGTAACAAGTAAGAGCTAATAAAAACGATTCCCATGTCAACGAACGCTTGCATAGCAGACAATAAAGGGACGTACAAGGGAAGAGGACACACCGCTCGAATGGAAATTCGAGGTCTCGAGGTCAGGACACGTCTCTCTCTCTCTCTCTCGCGGGGGAAGTCATCACGCGTGAGACGCGCCTGACGCATAGCCGGTCCCTCTTTTAACCTGAAACTCCGAATCTGTGACCCTCCCCAGGACCCCCTCGCGATCGCGACGACGACGATGATGATGATGCATCGGGCTGTTTTCTTTGGAATCTTCCTGCTCGGAATATCTCGAGGGGATTTTATTTACAGTGCTGTGTATTTTCGACCTTGCGTCGGAGGAGCCTTTCACGCGCCGCTCGATTTTGCAATTGATTTTTGATTTTACACGGATACCACTTTTTAAGCGCTTTAGACTGGCTGATTTATGCAGGAAAATAAAACCGCGAGTGTTTTGCAACGACGATGACCGGTAATAAAATTATGAAGTATATCGCTCTAATGGAATCTCCTCGCTGTCTATTTTAGATATAGTACATCGAGAAAAGTGCTAACAAGGAAATTGCCGATCCCTTGAGGCATCTGGATTTCGATCAAACTGTGAAAGTTGCTTCGCTTGGAGATAAACTGAGATACACTCTCAAACGCGATTTTTAATTCAATGGAAAATCCTTTAAAATTCTACGCTTTTTTATCCATATACACACACAGTTTCATGCAATATAATCGAAGAGCAGCCTCCGGCGAGCATAATCCCGTACCGCAAATCGATTATAAAATCGAGGACTGTGTCGACCGCACAAAAATCCTCTATCAATCTCCAAAGCGTATATATACTGCAGGCGACGCATAACCTATACGCACGTAACTCATATAAACGTATAGGTGACGCAAACAGCTACCATATACCCATACGACTTTCTAAAAAGAAAACGTTAAACATTTTTCACCGAATCTTCCGCGTAGCATCTTCGCGCAGCCTCTCGCGAAAGTTCGAGGGCCTTTGACCGCCGCACGACGTTACATAAAGCTATATATATGTATGCAATTACACGTCGTGCTGCAGCACACGCGAATCGTCGTAGTTTTACACTCGTATGTGCCGTGTGCGAAATCGCGTGCAGTGTCGTATACATAAACGCGGAATCAGAGTCGCGTGACCGAGGAAGTCCCTGACCGAGCTGAGCGCGAAGATACTCTCAATGTCGGCGTCGCGACTGTCGCTGTAGGATATTTTTACGCAGAGCGCGTATATATATATATATATATATATATATATATATGCTTGAGGAGACTCTCTGTGGAATCGAGAGTGTGGCATTTATGCGTCGTTGCGAGATGGAAGTTTTTTGCACAGTCAGAAGAATACCCAACTCGTAACAATGTATTTTAAGACCTGATGTCGTAGTATCATCGATGGTAGACATTACGGATAAAAAATTCATAAATTTTATTAGTTAGAAATCCAACTATCCTTTCTCGCTAACAGTCTTTAAACGGAAAAGAAAAGCATCACGCGTCGCACTCAAGTGATACAGGCTTTTGCAAAAAGTCCGCAGAGAGACGAGAAAACGCACTTAATATGCAAATGTAACAAGCTCGTAACATCGGCATCAGCAGAAACACTCAGACTCGGCGCACATCAAGTCCTATCCTGAGATCCTTAATTTCCGTTTCAAGGTCAAGAACAATCAGCGTGTCTCGAACAAAGCCCGCCTGTGTGTGTGTGTACGAACCGCTAAATATACAGTCGTAGAAAGTATCAGTAGCGAAAAAAATGGCAGAAGCCTCGCGGTAGCAAGAAAAAGGAGACAACGATAATTATATGCACGCGCTCTGCTCTCTCATTATAATACACACGTGGAGACACACGAACTCTTTCACAATTCAGCGCGCATAAACACTCGGATTAAAACGTCCTCGTGTACAGCAGTAAAGGTAATCCCACCCATAATTTTAGCCATCAGTCGTACACTGGATCACGTGTGCGGAGATATATATACACTGGTATCGTTGGAGTCCGTGAAAAGGCGCCACTTAAGTGCAAGAACGGGAAGATTCGTGGGAATGAGAGCCAAGTCGATGCGACGAGTATGGAATTTATGGAGTTGCTCTTGAGGATAGACAGAACGAGGGAGAACTGTACGGGAAGATGTAAGCAAGGAGCGAAACAGGTGTAAAGCAGTCGAGATATGCGATCGGTGATTCTGTTGTTTGATGCTTTTTAATGGATGATCTGATGCAATCGAATTTTTCACACTGTGTTGTGAAATCGGGATCGAAGGCGTGTGAGAATAATGGAAGATCGATTCAGTATAGTTTTATTGCGGCAATAAAAAATTTATTTCCTAAATCAGTCTCAGAAAAGAGCGATTGTCGGCGAGAAAAGGGCACTTACACTACTTCCACAACCGCACCAAAAGCAAATTCTCAATTCTATCCGAAGATACTGTTATGCACGGAAATACAGCACTACAGGCGTCTGTCAGCGACGGGACAGGCGAAAGACTCTCTTTCCCCTCGTAATATTATTCAATTTACGCGCGCCGACTGGAAGAATGCTCGCGCCTTCCTAGATAATATTCTTGGCAACTCTCTCGTACCAACCACGCGCTAGTCTCGTATTTTCACCGCGAATTATGCGCCCGTTGACGCTCAATGCTTAAGAATTCCATAGAGAATGCGAATAGCGCAGAGAAAAGGAATTTTCGAGGAAGGTCGTTATTATATAGGTATAGGTACTGCGTCTGTATATCTCTATCCGTATTTTGACCTTAATTGTGCGATATAGGTGTGAGCGGATATTTATGGGATATACTCGTGTCGATGACTGGGATATAGACACAATGTGGGTTAATATAAGGCGCAGCTTACGACTCGCCCGAGGTATGCGAAATATTTGCGGACGTCGTAAGTCAAATAGAATTTCTAATGTACGCTTTGAAAAAAATTGACAATAAAATCTCTATAATTTTATAATGGGATGCGATTAATTCGTTTCATCTCTGAAAACGTCGTCCGTCTACTTTTCCGCTGCGGACGAGAAGAGAGACGAATAGTTCGCATAATTCGCGTCGTTTGTCCCCGACTTTGCGATTCGCAGTCAAGGCAAAGCCGCGAGGCATTTAATGCTCGAGGCACATTTATCATACTGTATACGCGGGAAGTATAGCGCCGTGGGTGAAGGGAAGCGAGTAGCGTTTCAGAAGGATGTGCTTAACAACACTGCGAGTTAATAAGGGCTTTGAAGTTGGATTTTACGTCTTGTTTATGTGTGACTTTGCGCGATAATGAGGAGAAAAAAAAAAACGCTTTTGAAATTCGCCTTAATCTTTATTAATATAATCGAGTCGATGTTGGGGGAATTTTATTTATTATGCCGCTTTGCAGCGATTATCTCTTTATACGCGCTGCAAAAACTGAAAGCGAAGCATCACGTGACGCTTAATTTTTTTCCCATATAACGCCTGCTATTATATGTAAAAGGAATTGTAAGTGCGTTTCGGTTCGAAAAAATAAATAAATAACACACTGCATATCGCCATGACACAATATCCCAGCTTACGCACTCATATCGCAAAAAGAAAATCGGCGAAGAAAAGAGTAATAAAATCGGAATCCCATATAAATGCACAAGAAAATCCACGCAGTTTATGGCACCTTCCTACTACTCTTACATCAGTTTTCATTAAAAGCGACCATAAGTCCCTTCGTAAAAAAAGACGCGAACTCTCGTAAATAATCCCTCGTATATCCACGCGCACATGCGCACAACGGGTCAAAAGAGCCGACGACGAGTGCCATTATAATAATTCGGATGTGGATATATAAGAATCTCAGTATAGCTCTGTAGCGGGTAATTGCAGCGGTGCACGAAAATTGCACTTGCGCTCCGTGGGAACGGAATTACCGTCACCACGTGCACGGGTTGCGTATATATATATACGTGTGCGCTGTCGCCAGAGAGCCGAATTCAACCTGCGCGGATTTATGTGGGTCACTAGGTCGTGGATATAATAATTACGTGCCAATTCATGCGCCGGCAAAAGAAACTCCAAGCCTCTGTTTCTCCGCTCGTTTTTTGCGAGCAATGTATGTGTAGTATACGTATGCATTGTTTGCGTCGTCGCGACGAGGTGTAAAAGTTCAGTGCTGATTGGATGGCTCGTTCTTGGCAGGTTTATGGTGATGCTATTACGTTTGTGGTGGCCCTTACTAACCGTTTATTTTGAGGGTGAATGATGATGACGATGAGATTGTTTTATTCTCACGGACGGTGTTATTAATATTGATTAATAAAGAGACTCATCGACGAACAAATAGATTTTGGAGAATCGTATCCAAGCAGCTTTCACTTCGTCTCACATACGTGCTGTCTTTGATGCGCCGCGGGGTTACACACACGCGTCTCGTCCGAGGATATATAAAATAATCTCTTATCTCAATTTTGAGCGATCACCCAGGCAGAATAAAAAAAAAACGAAACCCACATCACCCAGGATATAAGCTATACATCTACGTTTCATATCCCACATCCATCATCGGGTCCACGTCCTTTTCATTATACCCGTATACACCTGCGTATACGGTCTCGTCTTCCGGATCGTCCCTCCAGCAGTTGACTCCCTCTCGGTCCATTGAAAAAGCCCGGCGGCGAGATCGGTAAACAGGATCACGTATACTTGAGCCGGTGTATTATATATATACGCAGTTGGTGCGACGGAACGTGACGAGAGAGGCTCGTATGTGTATGTGCGTGTATGCGCATGGCTGATGCGAATTCCAGCCGATGATTTTCGCCGCGCGAGTGTATAAGTACCGTTTTCGCCCGAATTCCGCGATCGGTGCCAATTTTCGCTCGTTATTCAGACGATTCCTGCTCTTGGAATCGGCTGATGTTTTGATGCTCGTTGACTCGGTGTTAGTAAAAAATATTGAAAAATTTTAAATTTATCAGAAATTCATAAAAGAAGTCCCAAAGTAATGCTGTTGATGCATTCGCGGATTATGTGTTGAATACTCTAGGAAAGTTCATCCTTCTTTCTTTGCAGCGCACACGCTGACGCACGCGCGTTCGCCTATATAGCCGGCGCGACGTTTAAAACTTCCTTAAAGGCTCAAAGTGTGCCAGTCGGGCTCTCTCGGTCTCGGTACCTATATAATACCAAGCTAATGAATCGTTGATCGCCGCACCGATTTTCGAAGTGCCTTCACCCGTTGCCGGATTCCATCGCGTGACTTTCCACTCCGAGAATACTTATACACCTGTATAAAGGTATATGAATTCCTTCTTCTATAAACTGTCCTCTTAACTTGATATCTATCATCCGATCCACGAAATTTGCACATCAGAATAGACTTAGTTGCAGTTATAGCACGAGCTGCTTGAGCAGGTCTAACAAGGAAGCTTTTGCGTATTTGCGTTGGCACATCCCCATATTTATAACACACTCTGAATATTCTGATAGGAGAATGGAGAATTGCCTAAGCGCCATCTATCGACGCTGGACAGAGACTAAATATCCGGAAAATAGAAGCGGTGAAAAAAAGCAGGCCAGTTCAAAAATATTTATATTGTTTCACGGCTGCTATATGGCTTGGTGTCACTGCGGCTGAATAACATACCTCTTGGAAGGTCGTTTTGAGAGAAGTTAAGGATCTTCTTAAAAGATAAAAACTTAAACGCATGATAATTTTCAAAAAATATTTTAATTATGCTGGGAGAATTTCGAGGCTGCTTTTATCTTGCGTCTAAAGTCTTCTCCCAAATTGGATGATTTTTATGAAGCTTTTATAAAGGCTGCACACGTTTAATGAATCTCCAAGGCGTCAAAACAAGCTACAGAGATTCTGAAGAGTAAACATTATTGCGTCATATTAGTTCTTCTCAGCGACAATATTTCGATCAAAAATAATTTTTTTCAACATCAGAACATTAGCCTCCTCTCTCGATATACCGTACGTACAACACGGCACTCCTCCCTTTTCGGTCTTTACCTCGACGCGCGTGTTAATAACCCCGAGCTACTACTATCCTCTCCTCTCGAATTACTTAGGCCGTGTAATATCCGAGGCTTTTTTCATCAGAGATCTAACAGCCGACCGGGCGACACTCGGCTCATTAGAATTTGTAATTCCACGTCGCTCGTTATAGTGTAAGAGAGAGAGAGGACGAGACTTTCGAAGCGCGTTTTCGAATGTTTATGGGCGAGGCGAGGAATGCGAATGCTGTAGAGACGCGCGGAGATTTAATGCTTTTTTTGCAGATAGATTATATGCCTATACCTATATATACCCGCGGTGAGAGGAAACGGCTTTCGTCCGTTTGCGTTTTATATTGTGTGTTACGAAGCTGCGATATTTATTCGAAGCTTTATCGATTTTAATCCTGTCTATCCGGTGATATCGTGCGGTTCGACACGTGTAAAATTGCTTTTCACGAGAGGACTTATAACTGGTTCGTATTCGTGTTTTTAAAAATAGAGCACAAAAAATCGATCACCAATAGCCAACAAAAGTTCATTCGCATCAACCAGCACAAGTACAAACACCTCTCGCCTCTTTGTATGGGAGTCACCTCGCTTCCCAGACGTTCATGTCTCTCTCTCTCTCTCCCTTCCGTTATTCTAATCGGCGACTCCACACTGCACTCGCAAGCCAACTATAGAAAAAGCCTGCCTCTTATGCGTATACACCTCTGACTACTTACTGCAACTCTCGGAAGTGCCGTGTGCTCGCAAGCTCTTATTAATTCACGCCCAACGACGTCCGTCCCACGCGGGCGTGCGGATAATAAGCGCGTTAGCTGCAGCTGCTGCGACACTTTTTTTTTCTTTCTCTGTGTTCTCGTATTATTGCCAGCCGTGGAATTCAAGTTGCGGGTGCCATTGTTTTACTCGAGAGACGGAGGAGTTTTTCAAGGGTTACCAGTCTTTTCGAAGCAATTTGCGCTGGTGGACGCTTTGCGGACTATTGTTTCGCTGAGTGTCAGCTTGGTTTTGTCGAGGATTTTTCTGCGGTCGTGGTTAGTGATTGCTGTCTGAGGGTTATTTTTTTCATTTCGAATATTCCGTCTCTTGAAACGACGTTCGCTAACACGAGCTAAGCAGCTCAAACAATTCTCCTAAGCTCTAATCTACACGTGTCAATAAATCATGATCCTCCTAATTGACGAGTTCTTATCCTCGTTCGAGCGATGCGAGCATCTCCTCTAATTTCCTCACTAGGAGAAAAATAACTTTCGTCAACAGCAATTCTACGGAGCTCACTCACCTCTCTTTTCCCAAGATAAAAATAATTTATTTGATCGATAAATTACGCGTGCTTAGAGCCTCTGGCTACACCAAGATTTCCTTCTTTCGGGACTAGTATATAGCTTTTACCGGAGATTTTATTGACTTCCCCGATAAACGCCGCCGACAGTCGAGAGAGCTTATACGAAATTCCTCCTTTCTTCTGTCCCGCCTACTGTATTATGCTCTACTGTCGAGAGCTGACTGAATTTTTCAGGTCTTTCTGCCGCGATGTATACATGTATACCTTTAAAGTACAGAAGGAGACGCTGTGATTTTTATTCGTGTGCAGGGCACAACACCTAAAGGTAGAGGAGGCCGTAACAGTTTGACCTATTTCAGCGCAGTTATAACATAAGCGGCCCAAGTAGTAGACCCGACAGAAGGCTGTATTGGCATAGCTGGCACACTCCTATATATATTACATTCTGTGTGCAGATCGTGATGAGGGAAACCAGAAAGTTCCCGTGCGCCACCTATCTTCGCTAGCCAGAAACTCGGAGAACTAAAGCGGCGATATAGGGAAAAGCAGGCCAGTCCAAAACTAATTGGTATGTCTTACATGCGGAATGTGAATTATACTATGGCTTAGTACTACTTGTAATACGACTGATTTCGCTTCGTTGTTCTCACCGGACTCTCGATATCCTTCCATAACGACTTTTTCGTACTTCTCCAAAATACCCCAACGTTATATAACAACCGCGTCTCAAGGCTCACGCGCGAAAATTATAACTCACATTGTACAGCGTGTGTGTGGGTATACCTACGCGAGTTCTCGAGGAGAAGTTGAATTTTTTAGGTCTTTCTGCCGCGATGTATACATGTATACCTTTAAAGTGCAGAAGGAGACGCTGTGATTTTTATTCGTGTGCAGGGCACAACACCTAAAGGTAGAGGACGCTGAAACAGTTTGACCTATTTCAGCGCAGTTATAACATAAGCGGCCCAAGTAGTAGACCCGACAGAAGGCTGTATTGGCATAGCTGGCACACTCCTATATATATTACATTCTGTGTGCAGATCGTGATGAGGGAAACCAGAAAGTTCCCGTGCGCCACCTATCTTCGCTAGCCAGAAACTCGGAGAACTAAAGCGGCGATATAGGGAAAAGCAGGCCAGTCCAAAACTAATTGGTATGTCTTACATGCGGAATGTGAATTATACTATGGCTTAGTACTACTTGTAATACGACTGATTTCGCTTCGTTGTTCTCACCGGACTCTCGATATCCTTCCATAACGACTTTTTCGTACTTCTCCAAAATACCCCAACGTTATATAACAACCGCGTCTCAAGGCTCACGCGCGAAAATTATAACTCAC
Organism: Pteromalus puparum; assembly: GCA_012977825.3. Taxonomy (NCBI): domain Eukaryota; kingdom Metazoa; phylum Arthropoda; class Insecta; order Hymenoptera; family Pteromalidae; genus Pteromalus; species Pteromalus puparum. The sequence goes on along the minus strand of CM053171.1, from coordinate 2,084,551 downwards.
ATTGTACAGCGTGTGTGTGGGTATACCTACGCGAGTTCTCGAGGAGAAGTTGAATTTTTTAGGTCTTTCTGCCGCGATGTATACATGTATACCTTTAAAGTGCAGAAGGAGACGCTGTGATTTTTATTCGTGTGCAGGGCACAACACCTAAAGGTAGAGGACGCTGAAACAGTTTGACCTATTTCAGCGCAGTTATAACATAAGCGGCCCAAGTAGTAGACCCGACAGAAGGCTGTATTGGCATAGCTGGCACACTCCTATATATATTACATTCTGTGTGCAGATCGTGATGAGGGAAACCAGAAAGTTCCCGTGCGCCACCTATCTTCGCTAGCCAGAAACTCGGAGAACTAAAGCGGCGATATAGGGAAAAGCAGGCCAGTCCAAAACTAATTGGTATGTCTTACATGCGGAATGTGAATTATACTATGGCTTAGTACTACTTGTAATACGACTGATTTCGCTTCGTTGTTCTCACCGGACTCTCGATATCCTTCCATAACGACTTTTTCGTACTTCTCCAAAATACCCCAACGTTATATAACAACCGCGTCTCAAGGCTCACGCGCGAAAATTATAACTCACATTGTACAGCGTGTGTGTGGGTATACCTACGCGAGTTCTCGAGGAGAAGTTGAATTTTTTAGGTCTTTCTGCCGCGATGTATACATGTATACCTTTAAAGTGCAGAAGGAGACGCTGTGATTTTTATTCGTGTGCAGGGCACAACACCTAAAGGTAGAGGACGCTGAAACAGTTTGACCTATTTCAGCGCAGTTATAACATAAGCGGCCCAAGTAGTAGACCCGACAGAAGGCTGTATTGGCATAGCTGGCACACTCCTATATATATTACATTCTGTGTGCAGATCGTGATGAGGGAAACCAGAAAGTTCCCGTGCGCCACCTATCTTCGCTAGCCAGAAACTCGGAGAACTAAAGCGGCGATATAGGGAAAAGCAGGCCAGTCCAAAACTAATTGGTATGTCTTACATGCGGAATGTGAATTATACTATGGCTTAGTACTACTTGTAATACGACTGATTTCGCTTCGTTGTTCTCACCGGACTCTCGATATCCTTCCATAACGACTTTTTCGTACTTCTCCAAAATACCCCAACGTTATATAACAACCGCGTCTCAAGGCTCACGCGCGAAAATTATAACTCACATTGTACAGCGTGTGTGTGGGTATACCTACGCGAGTTCTCGAGGAGAAGTTGAATTTTTTAGGTCTTTCTGCCGCGATGTATACATGTATACCTTTAAAGTGCAGAAGGAGACGCTGTGATTTTTATTCGTGTGCAGGGCACAACACCTAAAGGTAGAGGACGCTGAAACAGTTTGACCTATTTCAGCGCAGTTATAACATAAGCGGCCCAAGTAGTAGACCCGACAGAAGGCTGTATTGGCATAGCTGGCACACTCCTATATATATTACATTCTGTGTGCAGATCGTGATGAGGGAAACCAGAAAGTTCCCGTGCGCCACCTATCTTCGCTAGCCAGAAACTCGGAGAACTAAAGCGGCGATATAGGGAAAAGCAGGCCAGTCCAAAACTAATTGGTATGTCTTACATGCGGAATGTGAATTATACTATGGCTTAGTACTACTTGTAATACGACTGATTTCGCTTCGTTGTTCTCACCGGACTCTCGATATCCTTCCATAACGACTTTTTCGTACTTCTCCAAAATACCCCAACGTTATATAACAACCGCGTCTCAAGGCTCACGCGCGAAAATTATAACTCACATTGTACAGCGTGTGTGTGGGTATACCTACGCGAGTTCTCGAGGAGAAGTTGAATTTTTTAGGTCTTTCTGCCGCGATGTATACATGTATACCTTTAAAGTGCAGAAGGAGACGCTGTGATTTTTATTCGTGTGCAGGGCACAACACCTAAAGGTAGAGGACGCTGAAACAGTTTGACCTATTTCAGCGCAGTTATAACATAAGCGGCCCAAGTAGTAGACCCGACAGAAGGCTGTATTGGCATAGCTGGCACACTCCTATATATATTACATTCTGTGTGCAGATCGTGATGAGGGAAACCAGAAAGTTCCCGTGCGCCACCTATCTTCGCTAGCCAGAAACTCGGAGAACTAAAGCGGCGATATAGGGAAAAGCAGGCCAGTCCAAAACTAATTGGTATGTCTTACATGCGGAATGTGAATTATACTATGGCTTAGTACTACTTGTAATACGACTGATTTCGCTTCGTTGTTCTCACCGGACTCTCGATATCCTTCCATAACGACTTTTTCGTACTTCTCCAAAATACCCCAACGTTATATAACAACCGCGTCTCAAGGCTTACGCGCGAAAATTATAACTCACATTGTACAGCGTGTGTGTGGGTATACCTACGCGAGTTCTCGAGAAGAAGTTGAATTCCTCGAGGCATTCGCGAACAACGGGAGCAGTGGAACTTCCGACATGGTATATCCGCTTTTCTCGTCACGTATGCGACGCTGTCTCTCTCTCTCTTTCTGTAGATAGTCACGAGGTCATGGCTCGAGTTGTGTGTGTGTATGTGTTGTGTGCGGGTTGTTCAGCGCTAAACACAGTGCTGTGCCTATACGGCAGTTGCGATAAGTGGCAGGCGCAGTTTTTCCTTTTAACTTGTAAAGTGAAGTGAGCTTTTGCGTGTTTTTTTCGAAACGATGCCGTGTGATTAAAAGTTTGCGGTACTCTGGGTCGTTTACTTTATTTATTTATTTTTTTTTTTTGAAAAATTTTAAAAACGTCTTGAATACGGTTAAATGACTGGTCGAAATGTGTACTTAACAATGGTTAAGCGTGGCTTAAAGGCTGCCGCTGTTTTGTGCCACTTATATATACAAACGTTTTGCACAGTACTACACTTTGAGTATAGTTTAAAAACACGAGTATAAACATTGCATTATATGTTAGTATAGGAGCAACGCATTTCAAGGTATAACGCATGAACCCTCACGGACAGGCCCGACAAAAAATCTAATCCTTAGATAAAGCCGCCGGGATTCCTCTTCTCCGTATTCCCCTTATAAGACACACCCATACGGAATTCCTTCTCAGCCACAATTTGTCGATGACGTTCAGCCATACTTACACACTACCGATTGACTCGTCTCTAGCGCGCGTAAATCAGCTGAGTCACGCACAAGGAAATCGGTAACAATCGAAACAGGCCCAGCTCGACGAGGGAGAAAGTGCTCTCGGTGTCTTCTTTTCTACCGCGCGCATCAGGTGCCGCCGAAAGTGCGTATATATACGTCCTTTTGTTCGGACACAGGATGACCATCGTGGGAGTGTTAAATAGCACAGGAGTGTCATGAGGAGAACTAATAGACGTTAGAGGCAGAAAGAAGCGGAAAGAGATGCGGCAATAACGGGTCACTGGCATCGAGAGTTGCCGAGCGAGAAACAACTTTGTCCGAGTATATACATGAGATGTAAGAGTGGTTGCCTCTATGGTATGCGTGGTTATGCGGAAAATACTCACACGTTAAGCCGGAAGACGTTCGAATATTCTGAGATGCATAGGCGTATATTGATAGATGAATAGAATACAATGATGTAATTAGGATGACTATACATGCAGCAAATACAAGTTCTATTTTAACGAAATTTTCATTGTGTCGAAAACTAATCTATTTTCGAAAGAGAAAACGAGAAATCGTTACGACGAGAGATGCTCAAAAAACAGTCAAGTTTTCCGGTTGAAAAGAATCGTTTTCCCTCTAGTTTTATAAAACGCTTGAAATATAGACAGATCGTCGAGAGCAGCAAAGCAAAAACGTCAAAAATGAAACTCTCGAGATCCACTGAACTAGTTGATCGATTATAAGGAGGCTCTGCAATTCTCGAATTGTTTTTAAAACTAATTATTAAGTAAAACCGCGCAAGTGCAGGGCGGTGCATTATATATTGATCACTGCGATCGGGAAACTTCAAACCTGATATCGAACGGGATCACGAATGGTTCGGCATATCATTATAATTTCCAATCGAATTCTCGGAAAAACTGTTCCGTATACCTACCGTTAAAAACTCAGCATCGACTTGCTTATCATAGCCTTTCGGTCTTTCAATTATTTTTATGTAACATCACGACATGCGCAGTCGTCAATTTAAATTTATTTCGAGTGAAACGGAAGATACAAGAGAGAGAGAGAGAGAGAGAGAGAGAGAGAGAGAGAGAGAGAAAAAGCTACTACCCATAGACAGCTCGAGATGTCCTTTCGTGGAATCCAACGTGAAAGAAGCTATCCCCATCTTAGCCGCGTCTCTCGACTCTCTATTCTCTAAAGTCGTAGAGACGCCGACAAAAAGTTGCCGTGCGGACGCGTTTTTCTTAATAGGCCTGGGACGAGATATCGAGTCGCTTTTCCCCACGCGCTACGTTTTTCTCCCTTGTTTGTAGTTTAGAAAGCTCCGATTTTGATGATGCTTATGTAGAACAACGGAGAGAAGCGAGTACCGAGTGCGAGAAACATACTGTGTTTTATGCGGAAGTGCATGAGATTCTATACACTGAATTTTTAATCCGTCGGAAAACAATGATAATTTTCAACATTCTAAATTGGCTTCCCATATAAATTACATAATGGAAAACGAGCCGCACTCGAGTATAAATCAAACGCGTCGTTTTCTTGCAATTAGTTACAACACGCGGGAATTTCAAAAACTAATCGTCACCCATAAAACTATGCAAAAAGTAGCCAATCTAGTGAAAGGAATGTGCGAACCAACAACAAGCGTCCGAAAAATTCAGTGCCCCGACGACATGCAAATTGACGCGAAGCCATGTTTTCAATCGAACGACTCAAATCATCTTAATGGCTCTCCGCACTTGACGGCGTTTTGCAACGCGTGTGTGTAACGGCTCGCGCGAGTTACAAAATCGACGTAACGCGCGGCGATCCGATCGACTGACCGTCTCTCTCGATTTCCATAACAATGACGCTTCACGTAATGAGTTGAATAACGAGATGTTTGTTTTATCCAAGCCATTACGCTCGTTCTTTCAAAAGCTCTTCTTATTGGCGCGGGAGATTGCATCCGACGGACTTTTTCGAATTTTTTGAATCGAGAAGCGTGTTCTGTAATTAACTCGTAAAGTATGCTGTTTCTCAATGTCGAAAACGTTGAAGATCGTCAAATCGCAGGATAGTTTCGTCTCCCAGGGTCTAATTTCGTTTTAGCTTTCTTTTCAGCGATTATTACAGTAGGCTCTTTGTTTATGCATGATCATATAAAATTTACGGTCTACGAGGCATAAAAGTACACTTTTGGTATATGCTTTGGCGGAATCGTTTCAATAGCTATTTATGACATTTTGCGGTAACACCAGGAAATGGGACAATCGATTACAGAATCGGTATAAATTCCCAGGAATATTCTTTACGTTATTAAGTATAATTATTGAAAATGAGGATAATTCAGGAAACAATAAATGCATACAATTTCGAGTATAGGCAGGGCAAATTTCGTTTACAGCGCGCAATAAAATACCAAAGAAAATGAATTCGCTGCATCATGATGATTTAAAATTTATTTTTACAAGCAGTCATTCTGAGAAGGTTAACTACATTGCTCTCGGTGTACCTCTACACGTGTTCGTGTACACAAGCTCGAGCCCATTATCAGGTCACCGCAAAAACCGCAAAGTCAAAACAACTCGGGCACACGACACGTGCGTACTTAACGCATACCTTTTTGAATCCGATCGAAATCCCAAAACCTCATATTCCCTACAAGGTGCATTGCAAAATGACGAATCTCTGGTAAATTCACGCAGCGGCTATAGTTTCCCGGTTGGCCGGCCGCGAAAGTGCAACTCTCGCGGCACGGCTATGCCGAGAGGGGAAAAAAATTGCAGAGGATGCGGGATAGAACTATGGTTTCCAGTGCAGAAAAGGAGCCGGAGACCCCTGTGTAATTCAGCAAGCTGTTGCGCAAGTTTGAACTATGCTCGAGACACGATGAAGCTGTAAGATTATTGGTCTGGGATAAGATAAACCTGATGTAGCGAGTAATTTTACGTTTTGCTCATTGGTCGATTTTCGATCGACGCGACGTGGTTTTTATGACGGGTTTTGCGTTTTATCGAGTGTGTTTTCTTCTCTTGTGAGAATGTTATACGCGATATCGTATGATGCTTCGTTCACAGCTAGGGTGTGTGATAATTAATGTTCTACGGTCGCATAGCGTTGTGTCGAGAAGATTGCATCGCGTAATTTCTTCATTTAGTTGAATTCAAGATTATGCATTCGAACTTTTTTTCTCATCGTCGGGTACTTTACGTAATAGAAGCGCATAGCTTGATTGTTTTCATACGTCGTATTAAATGATGCTCAAATAAACGTGTTTCATTTCGCGTTGTAGCAGAAAGTGCATATGCTTGCTAACGTAATAATAAACTAATTTACAGTCGTATATGTGACTTAAGGTAATATGTTTAAAAAGCTATTACCGCTATATTCTCTTTTACACTTTCTTCGATGTGACGCATAGATATGATGCACCTATTGAAACACGTCACCGCGCAGCGTAGGAGACAATTGCTTTTGGCATATAGTCGTTGAGATAATAGGATTACCATTTTCGAATGACTAGACACCATTGTGCTACTAACCTACGCCTACGAGGTGATAAAAAAATCTCGCTTCATTTATGTAATGCTTGATTTTACATCCATGTAATTCAAGTTAATATTCACATTCATGCAGTTATAGCATGAGCGATCAAAAAATGCACAAGGCAGTTTTAGTATAGTTAACACACCTCTATATGTACGTTCTTCGCGCAGATTCTGTTTAGGAAAATGGGAAAGTGCCTATGCGCCACCTATATCTTTGACTGTCAGAAACCCGAAGAGTTTACGCAGTGGGAGAATCAAAGGCCAGTTTAAAAGTGTTACTATGACTGATTTCGCTTGCTCACAGCGCGATTACATCAAAACGCAAATCACCCAACGTCAACTGCAGATCCCGATTAGCTCCGCATCACCCTTCAACAAGAAAGAAAAACCATATCGCCAGAATCCGGAAGGAAACCAATGACATCTCATCTCTCGTAGACTCGAGCCCCACCTCTTAATTCGAGCGGAACATCTCGCCGCAGAAGCCAAATCGGAACTAATGGAAAAACCGCACGCGACACCATAGGCCTCAGTCTCGAAAGCGTCACGACTATATAGGATGAAGAGAGAGAGAGAGAGAGAGACTGGAATCCGAGGTGAGAGAGCCAAGTTTTCCGCGACTTCTCAGAAACACTCTCGCGCGCATTAGCAGTCGCGCTTAGCTTTGATAATGAACAGTTAGAGTTCTCTGGGCTGGCGAAATTTTTAGCCGTAAAAACGCGCTGCGTTTACGGTCGATCAGTGAAATGATTAGCGCTGATGTGTTTTGTGAAGGAAAGTCTTTTTTAATTGTGACTTAGGATTTTACGCGGGTGCAATTTGCCGGTTTTACTGCTGTGATTGCTTTCTGCAGGATAATTTTCAGACACGTGTATTCTAATATAAAAAGTGAAATTCTAAAGACAATGGAAAAACTCTCTTCCAGCGTCGAACGCGAGTTATGCGAAACTTCAAGCAGAAGAAAACAAACGAAAAGTCTCGATTCTTTATAAAATAAACACGCTGCACGCCATGCAGCGAGAATGCTAATAAAACCGTGCTTGCACATAGTAGATAGAGGCGGAAAAAAAGGATCATTCAAAGGTTCGCTCGAATCCGCCTACGCCGTGGTCGTGTCGCTGCTCTTGCCGAGCCCTGTATAGGCGCGCTTTAATAACACACGTGATAGAGATTCTTGAACTGCCGGCTATGTATATACATTACAGCTATAGTCATCCAAGCAGGAGGAGAGAAGGGCTTTATTGGTATCGTCGCGGCTGCTGCGTGATTTATTGGATTCGATGTCGGCATACTTATATACACTATATGGGTGTAATATAGGCGAGGGTAATTTTGATGAATGCCAGTGATAATCAATTTTCGAGCGATCATTCGCTATCGAGTACACACCCTGTCTCGGGATTTTCTTTCTATTGGTAATCCAAATACTTTTGAGGTTGCGAAAGAGGCGTTTGTTCTGTATACTACTAGTGTAATTCAAGACTGTATACAGGGAATTCGATATCATTCTGCGTGAAAAATTTTGAAAATCCGCTGCACCTTGGATACTTATAGTGTGATCGTGCGACGAGATAAAATACCTGATTCGAGTTTCAGTATAAGAAGATTTCATTTGAGATTATTTTTTTCTGAGATGAATATCCAATTCATTGCCTCGCCGTATAATTGTTTCTCCTCGACTGAGATGACAAACGAAGCAAATCCCTTTGTAATTATCGTAACAAAATTACAATCAGCAGTAGTATTAAACTTTCAGCAAGTTGTTACAATTCTTATCGGCGAGATTTCCGTTCATTCGGAAGCATTATTAGACTTTGGGATTTCTCGAGCGTGCAATCGCAGTTTTTCCACACAGTGCACAGCCGCAAGTTACTGAAAACTTTACGAGGACGCGCGCATTTTCCAGTTCCGCGCTCGGCCTAAACGTCAGTTTCGAAAGTATCCACCGAGCGTTTTCTCTCCGCGACTTATCTAATAATTGTCTCGGAGGACAACGCGCTGGTAATAAATCAGGATCCGCTAATTGATATCTGTTATTGTTCTATGGAATTGTAAATCTAGTAAAACTCAATTTTTGCTTCGTTGTTTTCACTGCTTATTGGTAAGAACGCCGACTCAAGTTTTAAAATCGATTTCTAACGACTGCTTTAATGACCTTGTCTTAAGAGAGATTTCACATTGTGCTTGCGCAGATTTAATGGACGATTATAAAAAAGATCGTACGTCATGATGTATGTACTGTACACTAGAGGGGATGTAGCGTGGGAATGTAGTTTTAAAAATATGTCTTGCGAAAAATTACCAAGAAATATAGCTCTTCCTTTCTAAATTCCGTCTTTTACGCTCACGTATAGAAAACGTCTCTGTTAAATTATAGCAAAGAATTTTCCAAATGACGAACGACGTATAAAGATTACACACGACCGCAGTGTAATTTAGTAAGAGAATTCATCGAAATAAAAAAATCCGAGTGCAATTAACTAATAATCATTAGCATAATTACATCAGCAGAGATTGCAATAGAAATTATTAAAAATCATCGAAGAAAATCCTCATCCGAGAGAATACGCTCTCGAGCAAAACATCGTCAAACCACATGACGTTGCCCAACAAATTCCCGACACCGTAACGCAAAATTTTCCAATACCTCTTTTCCATCGTATGCCATCATCATCATCATCATCGTTGTCTCACGATGATACAACAGCTTCATGTACCGCACGAGCAATTTTAAAGCAGCTGTATAGGAACAACAGTAGTACAAAAGGGACCAAGAAAGAGAAACTCAATCCATACGCTCTCCCTCCCGGTGTCATTACGATTGGGAAAATCTCTAATGGTATTTCTGCAGTTGCTATGCGCTCTCGCACGAACCACTGTTATTTGGCATTTTTACTGCATGTTCCACGTGCTTTCGCGCGCGATTCGACATCCTTGGCTTTTTGCGTTACACGCGCGTGGCTCTTTTTATCATGTATCTGCTCTACCGCTGCGAGAAATTGAATTCGTGCGTTTAGCGGCAAGTTCAGAGTCGTCCGTGAGAGTTGAAGCAAGTAGTTTGCTGGAAATGTGGAATATTTGTGTGTATGTCGAAATTGGCCTGGAATCGCGAAACGAAAATAAAAGTTTTCGATCGGCTGTGTGCTATTATGGTGAGGATTTCTCAAGAAATTGTTCAAGGAGAGAATTCTTGGTTTTCTTGGTATAAACTTTTGTACGATTTTGTTGGTAAAAAGCGAAACTCGCACGATTAAGTCATGGTTACAAGAGAAAACGACCGTCAGAAGCATTCGAATTGTTCGTGAAAATTATGTTGGTATTTTGAAAACTGACTGCGTAATCAAAAGCTTTTATACATGCAGGTTATACAATAAACAACGACCAAAAGCAACGGATTATTGTACCTTTTATTGTTTTATACAGTCGTTAGTTTAGGCCGTGCCTCGTTACTTTGCACGCACGATTCAATATGATATAATCCAGTACGAAATCGCAATTACAGTTATACATGTACATAAAACATAATAAACAAATATTCATTAACGATCCTCGTCTATAATATCTAACAACAACTCAATTATATCGCAAAACGCTTCTGCACCTTTCATTCCGTCAAGTATAATATGTATATATTAATCATTCAACTCATGTCATTTGTAAAACGTGCAATGATCCATTTATAACGTTTCGAGACTCACTTCGCCGACGCGATACTCGTGCGTAAGAACGAAAGGATCATTTAGTTCGTAGGACGGAAACGCATCGGTTTACGGAACAAGTTTCACATAAACTTTCCGAAACACTATTACTGTTGTGTTCGCATATTGCACGATGAATATTGTCCTTTATCATATGGTTGCATAGTATAATTACAGGTCGTTATAAACGGGTTAATATATAATAAATATACAGTAATCGTTTACAAACAATAGCAAAAATTTGTAAAAAAAAAAAATGAATTAAAAAAAAACGTACACGTTATTACGTGCGCGCAACCACCGGACAAGACTTTTCAGTTTTGTTGATTATTAGCATTATAAATTCGTTATTTATTGCATACTGGTCCATTTTTAACAATTTTATATAAGTACATAGTAAGGCATCTTCTTCACCGGTATACCTGATTCTTTTAGTAAGCTTATCTCAACAGTATTTGCAGGATAATAAAGTATTTAGTTTTCAACATTGTTACTGAACTTTATTATCGACATACTTTCCATTAGTCATTTTTCTCTTCTTACAAAAATTCAACGTTGATATAGAAAGAGAGCAAGAGGATATACATTCCCATGATCAACTTTACAGCTTGTTCATTCGTTTACAGATTTCACACAAACACAGCATCAGTTTTACGATTTCCACCATTTCCAGATCTGTATTCACTACCGACCCTCCATTACATAATGATGATATTTACCCAACAAGCAATAAACCCGGCCGCAAAAAATCGATCGATCTCTCGGTTGCGCAATAATACATAATTCGTCATAATCGCCGATATCCGTTTCGTGACAGATCCCAGACAATTAACAGCGGCTTATACTCGTCGTCGTAAAAATCGGACTGGCGCACAAAAAAAAAAAAAAAAATACAACCAACTGGAAAGCCTCTCTTATTCTTCGAATCGCTCGATAAGAAGTGTGCGGAGAAGAAAAAAAAAAGCCAAACGGAAGTACAACACCGCAGTTGCGTCGGATTTCCGTAATAACGATTTCCTCCTCGAAAATTTCTCGAACAATGGCCAATTTCGGAAATCGATTCCTGATCGCTGCATTCTCATTGTCTCTCTCTTTTCTGCGCGCTTTTTTTGTTCGTAAAGCGAAAGAGAGCACGTTACGCTCTTCGCCAGTTCGAAGAGTCTTCTTTTAATACGGATGCAATGCGGCGAGTCCGAGTCTTGGTGGTTCGGCATAGCTGTGTCTGTATCTGGCTGGTGTGTTGTTAACGATAGGCCGGTCTGTAGTACTGGGGCCGTTGCCGATCTCCAAAGCAGGTCTGGCGCTCTCACGGTCCAGACCAGGGTAGCGCTCGTTGTCGGCGAGTTCGCCATAGGTGAAGGGCCTTGGACGCTGTTGCAGCTTGTCTCGGAGAAGCTGTTCCCGGGAGGAGTGCAGTCCTCGGGAGTACTGTAAAAAGCGATACTTTAGCATGTGATGCGATTGATGATGTTTATTTTTAAATTCGAGTCTGTCATACCTCTCGAGAGTCGACTGGGTTCCTGGGACCCCTGAGCTCCCTGGCAGCCATGGGTACCTCGTAGAAACTCCTCGGTCTTGGCCTGGAAACCTCCTCTTGTGGCTGCTGCTGTTGCTGTACTATCGGTCTCTCGGGTGTCTGATAGTGGGTCCTGGGCCTGGGTCTCGCTCTGTAGGACAGTTCTGCCGGTTCCTCGTCTTCTGCAGGTGCGACTGCCGGTACGTGATGATGCGGCATTGCTCCTCGGCGGATCAAACGCTCGTGTAGCTGTTGCTGACTCGAGGAGGTCAGAGGCTGACTCGTGAATTGCTGCTGGCGACTGACGCGCTGGTGTGGCTGAGCTTGTACCGGTGGTTCAGCCTCGTGAGATGACTGACGTGAGACTGGCTCCGATCTGAAGAAAATGTAAGATGGATTAGTCGTGCTGCTAGTTTAACGCGTAAAAATGAGTAATCTCAGATGTGCCAAATGAGTCAAAACGCAAAACTGTATTAGATGTTGTGTCTTATTTACGAGACTCACAACACGAGTTGTTACGCGGTTCATAAAAGCCAACGATCTCAAATATTTGCCTAGCCCATATACATCGCACGCCGATCAGCTATCTAGCAAAAAGCTCGAGAACGAGCTGCCTCCATTTATTCGCCGATACCGTAATTGATTTATCCCTAGATACTATATAATCAACTCAATTAACACCGCCCCAGAGATACATCAAATTATGACACAGATTTCAAAACGGAGCAGACACTCTCTCACACAAAAACAGCAGTAAAGAACGAAAAAAAAAAGCGTCTAAGTACTCTCATGTTCTTACGGTGTTAGACACACCGCGACCAATTTAACGCCGGGTAATCACGAGGCAACTCTCGGCATACATTCATAACATAAAAGTATAGTTCGCGCAGATGAAACTTTCCTCCGCACGCGTGCATTATATACATACGTGCGCTCGCGAACCCATTTTCCCATCCCGCGAGTGTATGTGTATTCATATGTGTGGGGATATAAATTGCGGAACGCGCGCCACGAAGAATCCGGGCCGCGCTAATTCCTTCCGAGTCTCGCCTTTCAATTATGACAATGACAATCTAATCTGTGCCGAAGAGCCGTAAGAGCAATTGAAAAGCGCGCGCCGAGGGCGAGGCTCACTCGCGCATAGAAAGTCCGTCACATGTGCATATAGCGTATGGAGATTCAAGAATTAGATTAGGTGCGTTAGTTAGTGGACCTTGAAGAGGGAAAAATATAATATATGTATATATATTTCTGGAGTAGACTGAGAGACCGATAGATTTTAGCGCAGCACATGTGAGAGCTATAGTATAGGGGATATGAGTTGATTGAGAAAATTTTTAGAGATAACTGGTTTGCAAGTGAAGTGAGCCTTATCGAGGCAGCTATTATGAGTTGACTTTTAGCCGGTTGTTTGTTTACGACACACTTTTCGTGCAGAAATTCGTTCGTTTTCTTTGGAAACGTAGAGTTGAAAATTTCACTTCTCTGTCTGCAACGTAAACTCTTCATTTTCAAATTCAGGTGTTTGTACTTTTTTGAAATGACAAAGTGATTAGAATTTCAATGATACATAGTATAATAGATGAACAGTACGGATTTATAATATCTTAGGCAGTTATAGCATAAACAGCTCAAGCAGTAGGCCGAAAAAGGCAGTTTTAGCATAGGTGGCACACCTCTATATATATTTTGCGCTCAGATCTTGATGAGAGAAATGGAAAAGTTTCTATGCGCCACCTATCTCCACTGGCCAGAAACTCGGATAATCTAAGTTATGGGAGAAGGTTCATAGTTTGATGAAAATGCGTTTAAAATTTAAAATAAAAAATTTTTATTTAATTCAAGAGATCCGATACCCTCTTTTCAGCTCTTCTTTATTTTAGAACGTAATTCTGAATTATCGCACAGGACTCTCGAGATAATAGAATATCTGCACTCAAGACCCCTGCACAGAGCTCGGACACGACATACGCTACTCTCGCGTGCAACTCACACTTCTCGCTCGATGTGGTTCCCAGATAAGTCAGGCGCGTTATCTATAATACCAAGAAGGAAATCACCGGCAGTACCAGCAGCAGCTCGCACTTTCGTCCGGCAGAGGCTCGCGTTTAATTTTATACACCAGCTGCGATCCCACGCGATAAGCCCGAAATTTTACGAGTGTGCGTGTGTAGCCGCTATATAAACGATTTGATAGAAAGTTCCGTGGCGGCTGATGATAAAATCGCAGGTGAAATTTCTGCCGTATTAGAATTACTAATTTTTTTTTTTTCTAGAGAGGGATACATCGAGCAGAGGTCGAGGAATTATAAATTGAAGAGACGCGGAAGTATACGTATATGTTTGATATAAATAAAAGTCCGATCGTGATTCGTTATTTTGTACGGCTGACACTCGGATACTTTCACGCGTGGAACGGGCGAATTCATTGGGTTAATGTGTAAGTGATATAAGTTAATTTATTCGGCTCAAGTAATAACTCATTTTAATTTCTAATATTAATTGCTAGCTGCTTCACTTACGGATGTCTACGCGCGCACGATCGCAAATCTAATTACGTTATTTAACTTTATATCAAATGCGAGAGTGGCTCGTTGCGCAATTAATTAATAAGGCATCTGCTTATATGTTTCATCGACCACTTTCTGTGTTTTCAGTGTTCGAAGAGTTCATATCAAAAGCTCGTTTTATAAAAATTGCGTTTTCAGGAAAAATCGTTCAACTTTCTAACTCTCTAATCCAAAAACCAAATAGAATCAACATTAAACTTCCTCTATAAAGCGAGCTTACGTAAGTTATGCTTCCTGACAAGTCGCTTGATTTCCAAAAATAAGCATAAAAGTATAACCAACCTGTGTATCGGTCTTGTATCCGGTCGACTGTTGAGCCTAGCAACGATAGGCCTGGAGACAATAGCCTCGCGTTCCATCTGTCGGAACATTTCCTTGGCATCGTGAAAACGTTCCCTGGGACTAGCCGGTGATTCGCCCGGGGCCAGTCTCGGCTGGTACTGGGGACTCGGCGATCTCTGTCTGTTCTCAGCACTTTTGCGCATCCTGTTGTTGCTACCCGTGCCGTTGACCACCGGCGAAGTTCCTCTAAGTGGCTGTTGCTTCAGGGGCGAAGCGGGTATGGGAGCCGGAACTGAACGTTCTGGACTACGGGGGAGACGTGGAAGGGTAACGCTCGTTGGCTCGCGGTCTGCTAGGTAATCTGGTTCTTCTACAGGTGCGCCCCAGTCTTCGTCTGTAAACAGTTATTAATGTAATAAATAATTTATTTTTGTATTTTGAAAACTATTTGAATTTATTTGTCAGATCCCATTAGGGGATTCCGGCATCGCGAGAAATCTTTCGCGTGTAATTCATCACGATCTCAAGCATCCATCGCCGTACAGTCCAATCCGACATTCCAGAACTCATCCTCTTTTCCGCATTTCTCCCATCGATCTCCTCTCGTGTGTATATACATATATACACCATACTCTCCTATCACGAGCTCTCGCTTGCAATATCGACGCGTCATCATCCTGTACAGCGTGTTGCATGCAACGGAGCGTTGATCAGCCGGGGTCAGTCGCGTCGCTTCCCTCCTGAGGCACAATATATATATATAACCCACCAAGCGAGAATCGAGAGCGTGAGAGAGCATTAGCGATTGCTGAGAGAGGACGACGACATACACACGGGGGCTCTAGGAAATGTAGGCGACGCCGGCTAAGAGAGAGAGAGAGATGTAAGGAGGCCAGCGAAAGAGAGAAGGAGCCGAGGATGTTGCACCGAGTCGTATGTGTGCGCACGAGAGAATGAGCGTGTGAGTAGCCCGGAGGCTGGACGCGAGAAGATGTGTAGCTTTGTGGGAGAAGCTACAGGTTTTTTTTTTTCGCGGTTGTCATTAACTTGTCGGATTATCTTATGGGAGTGAACGAACGAACGGGTGAGTGAGGTTTGTATGGGATACATTGTGTGCGTCGGCGTAGGATTGAATTAGGAGCTGTGGTAAAAATTTTAGGAGGAGACGAGGAAAATGGAGTAGGTTAATGGAAGCCGGACAGTGGATCTATCGATTTATTCGCTTAAGATTTAGCTGACTTTGATTTACGCATATTGATTTATACAATCTAACGACTGACCATTCCAGGGAATAAATCTTACAGCGAGCTTTTATTGAAGATGTATCGAATTCTGGATTATTTCATTGAATGACGCGAAAAGCCTCATTTATTTTTAGGTCGATATAAATATTTATACATCTGCGGCATTAAAAATGGACACCCCGTAAAGCGATAGCTACGCAATGTCGACAACTTTTTACTTATTCAATAATACCCCGATGATTCAGAACTTTACCGTAAATCGCTAATTTATTCGACGCGATTGTCATTCGATGTTCGCATAACACGCATACGTTTAACGTTTTAATAATGATTTATGCAAACAGATTCAGTGACTCGATATAATATTACAACTGTTTTATACTACTCAAAAATTCGCAATAACACGCGGTGATTTAAACATTGTTCTCTCTCTCTCTCGAGTCAGCGGACCAACACAGAACCGTTTTTCAAACCTCGATTATCCCAGACACAGCAACACGAACGACGTAATTCGTTCGTTACAAAACAATGCCCGGCATCGGGACTAATCTTTTATTTTCCCCCTCAAAACGCGCCTGCGCCGCAGTGAGTTTCGCAAAGGATGCCATTCCCCTCGCTTAGATTGGTATAGAAATTGCTCGCACATTTTTTATCCATTAGCGCAGATGTATTTTCTAAGCTCCTTGAAAAGCGATAAAAAATTCTACGCGAGAAAAAAGTCCTCGCGACCTCGTGAGCGCATATAGTGTGTGACTACGGTGAGAGTCTCGTGTGTCAATATTTGCGGCGAACTGTCTCTTTTCTGAGAGTAGACGAGAGATTTGCGCGAACATTGTCGAGGAATGCGGGAAAAAGAAAAATATTTGGGAAATGTTGTAACTATACTTGCTCGTATAATATTGACTCTTCGAATACCTATCTTTAATAAAGTCATTAATGATATGCTGAATAAAAGCTTGTAAACAATAGATCACGAATAAACTCAGACCTCAGCGAAATGAATTACCAATTACGTGTAAACGACTCGAAAGTCTTTAGCATCGTAATCGTGCTAAAGACAATCGATCATTAAGGAAATAGAATAGGCCAGCTGTGGTGCATTGCAAAAATCAAAAGAGGTGTGAAAAAGTAGGAGGATAACGCGATTTTCTTCGTTTCTATAAAAATTACGAGTCATTATTGCTTCACCATGCGTTTATCATTTTTAATGCACACCTCTCGACGGTTTATTATATCAATCTTCTCGAATCAGAACCGTCGACCACAATAGAGAGATACATAACAGAGCATATTGTGCGAAACTCTACGGGTAATTATTTTGCGGCGAGAAGGAATTTTCTCTCTCTCTCTTACATTATGCAAATTGAGTAGGTCACTGCCAAGAGAACTAGGAAAAAAAGAAAATCCAGTGAGACGTCAACTGGTTGAATTATGTTAATTATTCAATCTTCGGAAACCGTTCGCACCGTCGTATACAATATATCACATATGACTATGGTTGATGGAACGTTTTGTTTGCTGAAAAACTTTCTGAGCGCGCGAAAATTAAATCCCACTCCCTCTCCCGCATAAATTTACTAGAAAATAACGCAATTTAAATTTCAAAAATCTCAAACGCTCACAGTGTGTATTTTAATACAAAGACTCATAGCGCACGATCCTCGAGGGCCTATCGTTGCTTTTCTCATTACGAAAATTGAGTGTAGGCCGCACTTGCTCGCCTCGCAGGACACGAGGCCAAGGAGATTTAAAGATTTCACGTAAGGTTAAACGAAGCCCGAGGCTGTGGGCCAAGAATGCGGAAATACGAAGACGAGACGACGCTCACCTGTATAAGCGCGACCCCGTGCGGATTCTTTCGCAGGCTTGTGGCCAGTGTGTCGTCGTCCCTTTGCCCGAAGAATCGTCGTATTACGGAAAAAGCTTCACCATGGCTCATTTGAATGAAAGTGTGCGTGACACTTCGACGCGGCCTCGATAATCCATTATTGGGTTTTCGTTTATAATGGACACCCACATACAGCAGGATTATTCCTATAGAGTGAGCTGACGTCGATGAATGTTTTTTCGAGATATTAACCTTATTATGATATGTATATGTGATATTAAAAGGATACATCAGCTGAATGCCGATTGTATCTAAACAAATCGATCGCTGATGCGCAATAGGACAAAAAGAAAACACAACGCAGCTGTTTATGCGTACTTTAGTCACGTTCGAGCATCTCAGAATTACACGCATTTTTACGGGCCTATATCGATTTTGCATTTCTATTCAAAGATCAACTGAGCTACTTGAAGAATCATAGATAGGATTAAGCTATTCGAAGCACCATTCAGTTGTTTACACTCGAGCAGTCTTATTTTGCATAAACATTGTGATCGTAAACCGTTGAAGTGCTTCCGATGAAAAATAAAAGCGAAACATATTGCTTTTTCAAGAAAGTCCTATAAATCATATCGCATTAAAAGTCCAGCCATAAAAGCGCGCAACAGGTGTGTTATCAATCCTTTTCTTATTAACCCAATTGTTATTCCGAAAGAAAACAAGCCTCGTCTCTTTCTCTCTCACCGCAATCATCGTACGTCCATCATCATCCACACGCAAACAAAGCGTTCCTCATCCCGCGGCAGCTCGCATAAATGATCTCGCGAAAGAAGAAAAAAAAAAAGAAAGCATCATCGGCGTCCATCGACGGGATCAGGTCAAATACAAAGGTAAACATCTTTATACTCTTGTGAGCCGTGAAACCGGCACGTTCAGCTCCCACGATACATTAATACATGCATATATATGTACTCACGGATTTAAAAGAGTAGCCGAGAAGTTTCGTAAAAGTTTGCGCAATACGTGTGAACGTGTGTATATATAGGTGTATACATGCACGCGTGAATCTGTATATATAGAGGGAGAGAGATCGCGCATCCTCGATTCAAGAAAGGAAATATCGAGCCGAGGCTCACGGATGAGCAGCACAGCGACCGTGAACGAACTCGATGCCGATCTCTCGCACGAGGAGCGAGAGAACGCCGAGTTTTATTTTCGTGGATTACAATGTGCCGAGGTTGTAATAATATATTTTCGGCGCCTGAGGTGTTTTTTTCGTCTCGTTTTGAATTTGTTTTCGAGTGTATAATACATTATGCAATTTGCTGATTTATCGTTCTTTGTTTTTGATAAATTTTTGAATGGGATGCAACAATTGCGAATATTTATAACACGATGTGGGTAGGAAGATGATTTATCTACTACTTTTTTATATCTTAAAATCTGTGGCGCTGAGCCTTCGCCAGTCTTGATAATAATTTTAACAAGAAACGTCGACGTCAGTTCCATTCACCGAAGTAAGAGATTACATCTCTAGGTGATTTAGCGTTGGATTAATGTCAAGAATATTCTTCACCTCAAAGTATTACTTCATAAGAAACGGAAAAAAAAATCCAGCAATTCAAATAACCACAACCAACAATAAAGCAGCCCGCATTCAAATAACGAATTAATTCATCAAAGCAAAATCAGCCCAAAAAACACACCCTCCATCCATCAGTCCAAACACAATAAATTTCGGAACTCGCTCCAACAGTTCAAATCTCGATCGCTCTTCGTTCTTTCCCCGAGCCTTTTCAGGAGCTGTTACTACCTCGTACTCTGTGGCGCAGGATTTCCTCATCGTTCGGCCGAGCGTTACGTACTCTTACTGCAGCCATACTGCTATGGCAGTAGTGGTATGCAACGGGATGCGATAGCGCGTGAAACTGTTAATTCCATGAGATTGGCCGCTTGCGCGGCTTAAGCTTCGTATTCGATTCGCGAATCGTGCGTTGACGATCGATGTGATTTCTGTATTTCGATGGGTTGGTGAGAAAGAGACGAGCGCGTGTAAGAATTTTTTTAAAAAAGACGCAGTTTGAGAGGTTTGAAGTGTATATGATTGCGTTGTAGCCGAATGTAAACAAACATGGTAATAATAATGTTCTTTTTTGTAGTTTTTGCGAAAAGAAATCTTCGAGTAAGGTAGGCACCTAAACAGGTGTAAAACTGCATTCCAGGTAGTTTCAAAAACATGTTTTTTCCCATTTTCGAAAGCAGATACTCAAAGCAAACCAAAAAGAAACTCAGATTGCGAATTTCGCCTCGCTTTCGTTTTGTCATACCGCGCGCGTTTCTGAATTTTCACAACACGTAGCAGATGTTTGCTGCTATGCGATCGATTGTATCGTAAAGTATGTATAGAACCGATTTTTAAAACGGTCCTTACGTTCATTTTCTCCACAGCCTCGACCATTCCGTATACACAATTTCCCTCTTTTTCCCTCCCCCCATCATCAGCACCTTCTCCATTTTCTCTCTCTCTCTCTCTTTCTCTCCTCGCCTTGGCCCGCGTCTTTTCTCAGCTGCGCGCATACTATACGCATACGCGCTCGGACTAACTAACGCTGCTCCCCCGTGATTGTGCGGTTGCATTCCGCGAGTTGCAGCGAACTCGTGCTCGTTTTGTTTCGACATTCTCGGGGCGTGTAGAGCTACGTGTACGTACCTACGAAGTATTTGAATCTCTGCCGTTGCTGCTGCTGCTGCTTAATGACCGAGAGAAGCGGGGCGAAATTGTATTATGCGCGTTTTCTGTACTCGAGGTCCGTTTTGCGGTCGCTCGTTCTATTGGATGCGATTAACGTTTTTTTGTGAACTAATTTTTTTTTTTTTTATCCGAAGGATTGGTGATTGGGTTGATTTGGATTTTTGTTTGAGGCTATATGAAATAAATTTGCATCCAGAATTTCATTTTATTTTCCGTTCTTACTTTTATTTCATGAATTCACTTTGAAATTCGAAACGTTTTATAATATATACGGATAGTCAAATTGAGTGTATAATTTTAGAGCTGATGAAGAATTTCGACACTTTCACTCTACGTGAAAAACATCCTTGAAGCTCATCAGCCTGGCGATAACTTGACGCCCTCGGAGTATCCATTATAGCAGACGAAATAAATTTCGAAAATTGCCTGAAATACCTACTCGTAAGATGTATTACTTGTGTTTCAAATTAAATTTACTTCAAAACACGTTGCAACACATACTTACAAGTTTTTAAGATAATTTATGTTTGTATTAATTAAGATGCTTCCTCCAAAAGGAGGAAGCACGACAAAAATTTGCTTGTTGGGTTATCTAAGAATACTCTGATATAATATAAGCATGAGCGACCCAAGCAGGCAGTTTTGGCATACTCGACATAGGTGACACACTACTATATGTACACTCCGAAAGCGCGAACGCAATGGGAGAAATAGATTTCCCATAGAAAGAGCGTCTATGCGCCACCTATGCTAGTCAGCCTAATACTAGAGAACTAAGCGGTGGGGGTGACCAAAACTATTGTGTTTTACGGCTGCTATATGTCTTAGCGCTTATATACTCATACATACGACTCAGCGGCGGAGGAAAGAAGACCGCAAACTGCGCTTCTGGTATTATCGTACGCGAATTCTCTATTACTCGTGTAATCTCAATTAAAAACAAATAAATGACCCAAAAAATTTGAAAATTTCTCGATCCAATCTCAAACACACCTATTACGAAATTATCAGCCCAAAAGTCAAGGCATCGACCGGCAACTCGCCGAATCCACTCGCAGGCACACGTGCTCATTAATATTTCGGCACGTAGCTCGGCTATCACCTAATCGCTCGACTGCTACCGCAAAAGGCTAAACCCGTCCACGAAAGATATATACATAAGCACCTATACACACATATATCGCTATACTCGCGCACACGTACGACAAGACTCTCGACGGGCCTGTATAACGGTATACACGCCGTCGCGGCGCGAAGCAGAGGACGGCGAAACAGGTGCTGCTATGGCTACTCCGATACGTGCCTGTATGCGCCTGCTTACATTATATAGCTTACGCTACATCCTGGATTGGCTTCCGGTTGGCGCCGAGTCAATTCGACGGGGTTATGCTTTTGATGAGCTCGACGATGTTTGGATATGCGAACGATTGTTTGCGATGAATAATAATTGATTGTGTTCTCTCGTGTATGTGTTGGTGGTGAACGTAATAACTGTAAACACGTGGCAGGATATATATTACGGAGACTGGGTGTGACGAGAATTATGACTTTTTAAGTTGGTTTAGAGCCAATTTTATTTCATAACTGGAGCGTGTGCAGTCGGTCATTAATTACCTCGTGTGTCGAGGGGGGACTCTCTGTACTGTGACGTTATGTGACATTATTGTGTATACTTATATATCTTATCTCCTCGAATTTCAAGTGCTCTATTCAATTATAATTAGCCGATTGCTGAATCAGAACGTACAACTTTCGAATAAAGCTTACTTAATAAATCCCGATAAGCTAGAAATAGCTCAGTACACACAACAAACCAAGAAGAAAAAAAAACAGGACACACCGAGCCAAACTACCTGTACGCACGAAGCACATTCCAACGTCTGCGGTGTACACCTTTTGGCTTCGTGCGGGCACACACACGAAAAATCATAAATCCACCCGGACCGGCTGTAGACGACCACATTTATACCCACTTGCTGGCGGTCCGATATATGGGTCAGTCGTCCGTTAAAAACGTGTTCTCTCTCACTCTCCATTCCTCGACAACCTCGTCGGTGCGAGAAAAGAGTATACCGCCGCCATTGAGACGAGATGTAAGTATAAAAAAGCCTTACACACTCTCTACTCGCGGACGCTTGATGTGTATATAGGTATATATATATATACACTCGATTGGCGGCCGATAATTGAGCGGCTTGAATTAATGACCGTTCATTGTCGGGAAGGAGTAACGTGTGCGCTAGAGAGGTATAGTGTTTTCTAGTCGGCTTTATAGACGATCGGACTTTTTAATTGAGCCGCTTGGAAGATAGAGAGAGGAGGACTGAATGGAAAAGAGCTTTCGCGTGTCGCCGACGGATTTTTCATCGATACACACTGCGAGTGGACAATGCGTCGAGTGTGTGTTTGTGTATGTAGCGAAGGAAGGAAAGTGCATAGGTAATTGTCTTTTCTTTGGCTTTCTTTGTCGCAACTCGATTTATATATACATGCACGCAAGAAACGGGACGACAACAGTTATACCGTGTGTTCGATTTTTCAGCACCTGCAGGCCAAGAATTTCAGAATCTCCAAACGCGATAATCTCGTTTACAATTTAGCCAAACGGCTGCGAGAGAAAGAGAGTATATACTCAGCGATAAAAAAGCGAAGGAAAAAAAAAACAATAACACTCGTTCGCGCTGATGCACTACTCCCTGAACTTTCACATATACTCACAGAAAACAGTAATTTTCAGTTTAACAGCAGTGCCGTGGCGCAGCATTCTTTCTCGCCTCTTCAACCTTAAAATCAAAACAAAAGAGCCAGGAATTCCCGCGCATGCATGTGCACTCGTTTGCTCCTCTCTCTCTCTCTCTCTCTCTCTCTCTCTCTCTCTTGCGATAAATTAAATTATGCATCGGCTTGGCGCTCGCTCTTTTAATAATATAGGTGCGAGCGCGCAAGAACTGGATGTATAATTGCTAATTACAGCGGGTGAGAGCAGAGCGTGAGCGGAGAACAGCTGTTGATGCTGCCGCCACTGCCGTTGCTGCTGTTTTTCCCGGTAATTAGTAATCGCAACGGGACGCCGGTGTTGGAGAATAAACAAACGTTATTCTGTAACTGTAAGTTCGTGCGCGGGGGATGTGGAGAGAGGTGTTAGTTGCGAGGTGTATAATTTTGAATTTTCGTGAAAGATTTGTGCAGAGACTGTCTGTTTTCGGTTTAATTTCGCGAGTATAAGTGGTAGACTGATGAAAGAGCTACTGCGCGGTGATTAAGTGCCGAGTTTAGGCAGTTGTTATTAAGCCGTTTGCTTGCAAATCGGAGGCTATTAATTAATTTCGTAAGAGCGGAGAGACTGGGAAAAGCTTCGTTTGAAAACGTTCTCATGAAAAGTAACGAGCAGTTTCTCTATAATACGTCAGGTTCGTCTTCGTTAACCGCCTAAAATCTTCAAAATTCATGGCATATCACACATTTCCCAATTATCTCCGTTCATTGTATATCCTACTCGCTCTGAAACCCAGGAAAAACAACGTTTCAAAACCACTGCAGCTATATCCCGAAAAAAAAAAAAAACAACAACAACGAAACAATTACAGCGCAATCAAGCAGGTGTAGTCACAAAACGAAAACTAAAAGTCACTCGTAGTAGCGCGCTAATTACCACCTCGCGTAACTCTTTTTTTTTTCCTTCCGCGTATATGCGTACGCGGCACACAACGCGGGCGTTTATATATCCGTTCGTGGGAAGTGCCTCCGACTACTCGCGAGTCCGATAATACACCTTCTTTACGCCAATGATGACGATGCGATGACTTTCACCCAGTGCAACGTGTATATAGATAAGTGATCGCTCGCGCGCACTCGTTCCTTTTTTTTTCCTTCCGCGAGGATGCGTACCGAGCGTGTTTGCGCGTGTATGCGAGCCTTATGAACGCGGAACGATTATATACACGTGACACGCGAGCTTACGCGTTGTTCAATATACCTGTGCGTAATTGTTGGTATACCTGTGGAACGGTAGATACGGGGCGTGTTTACGTACGATTTTTTTCTTCCGGTTCTGGACTCCAGATATGGAGGAATCGGACGGAATCAGCAACACAATAAGCGTTTTCGAAACGCATACCACGTCGACGTCTCAATTACATAACCGGCGGAGCAGAAAAAACGGAAACGCGAAAAAAAAAGGAGACCCGTGAAATTTCGCGCTCGAGAGAGATCGAATCGGCACGTGTCTATAGTCCGCATATAATATACAACATAGTAGCCGGTGAGCTCAAGGGAAAGAGAATTCATTTGGACACTTTCTACGGCGCTTATCCGCGAAGATCGGTACTTGCCGCCGTCGTCGTCGTCGTCGTTTCTCGCTTCGAACGTGTGCTCCGTTAACCTACTTTCGGACAATCGGCCGAGAAACACACACACACAAGATGAAGCCGCTGCTACAGAGTGTATTATACGGAGAGAGAGAGAGAGAGAAAAAAAAATGTCAGGGTCGAATATCGCTTTTGTTTCCGTGGAAAACTCGAGCCTTTCGCGGCCGGTAGTTGACATAGCGTCAAGTTTCTAGTTCTGTAGCCGGACACATTCTAGTTTCGCGATTATCGTTTTTTGGAGTGTCGGATATGTGGGTCTTGCAGTTTTCTTTCCGGCAAGAGATCATATCGAGGTAATTGATGATTTTACGGGGTTATCTAACTCGGTGCGCATTGTTTCGCTAAGATTTCACGATGACTATATTCGTATCGTGAAAGCGCATGGTGAAAATGACCTTTGCACAGTGTACCATTCGAGAAGCAATTTTTATCAAGGCTTCAATCGTAGCGTCATTTATATTTCGCGGTCACGGGCATTATTGAGAAAATTAGAAAAAACAAATTTTAATAACCACTCACCAGAAGACGAATCCCTAGTGGGCCTAGTGGGCCTTGGGCCCAATGGATGATGGCTCTGATATGGCGGTGGCGTCGCAGCGCTGTCCGAGCCAATTCCACTGCTAGCGGCACTCCTCGTACCAGCACCTCGCTCAACGATCGGTGTAATGCCGTTGCTGCCAACGATCGTCTGGTTAAGACAGCGGCGCAGCTCGATACCAGCCAGGTTGCCTCGGTGTCGATGCACCGTGTCGTAGTCGCGTGGCGGGAGGAGTATCGGGCCTGTGTCATTCTCCGAGTTACCCCTGCCTGTATGATCGTGACAGTTTGGATTACAGTTACATAGCGAGCGATGACACGTTAAGGTGTTATATATGCCGATATATGAGAGAAACGTTGTAAGAATATAGTTGGCAAACAGAGAGATAATTTTTTACGTTTTCTACAGATCGCTCACGCGATAAGTACGCGTGAGAGCTTGTCTCTATGTCGCGTAACAGCTGTCTTTCATTCACATATAGTTACCGCAGCGTGTGTATACGCGAATGATACCGAGTTGACAGTTTCGTTTATTATCTCGCGTGTATAATATCATGTGAAAGTAAAAGTAGGTATTGTGGAAACCAGTAGAAAGAACATAAGAATTAACTTGTCAATCGCGTTATGAAACTAGCCTGTTTACTAGAATTATAGAAGAACAATGCTCATTGAATTCTACGCGCGCGCGCTAAAAAATGCTTATCTTCCCAATCGTATCGTATTAGTGGCACAGAGACTCTTTTCTACTATATGTGTATTGATTCAATTAGTGCTTTTTATTACAATTTCAGCATCTCTGATTGCATCTCGTGTTTGCGTCTGACGCAAGGCGTATATCCATCTTGTTCTAACAATCAAAAATCATTAAATCACGCGTACATACATATAAATGAAATATCGAAGAAACAACTCACCCAGCTTAGCTCTAAGCTCAGCAGCTAGCGACTCGTAAATCGTGGTCGTCTGAATAGGTGCGTGCCTGAGTTCACCGCTACCCTCTGAAGACTCGCTTTCCCTGGTACTACGTCCATCGCTTCCCAGATTGCTGCGCAATCTCGTGTCCAGTGATCCGAGTCTCGCCAAGCTGTCCGAGTGCGATGCCAACACTTTCAACTGACCGCCCAGCAGTTCCGCCGTTTCCACCGAGTCACATCTGCAGCACAACAAATGTGTATGTGTGATCATCGAGGTATGTTACGCGCACGTTGTTATTAAATATATATAGACACACGGAGGAGTAGCTCGTTTTGCGGTTTTGCGCGCCTAATGGGCAGCTTGCTCGAGCGCGCACGCGATCTTCGTATACAGCGGCCTTGAACCTACAGCAGTGCATGGATACGAAGCTGAAGATGCGGTCAGTTTAGTTGCGCGGAGGGTTGTAAATTTCAATTATGTCGAGAGATTTCTGAAGCTCCACAGCTGTGTGACTGGTAATTGCGGGGAGACAGTTGGTTGGAAGTTTTAATTGCGGTGTTTAACGTCGCATTGGTTATTTTCCTTTGAAAGTGAAAATAGTAATGGTAGGATATGGTGTACCTACATTGAAGAGTTTACTTCTACTGGTGATTGCAACTAATATGCCAGAAACGTATAGATGTATGAGATACGAAAAAAAAAGTCCACGCATTCGCTCGCCAGTAAAGTTGTCATAGAACTCAAGTTTCTCATTTCCAGCACAACGAAAAAAAACCTACAGCTACAACATTATCTTGTCAGTGTGAGCGATGCAACTCAGATTGCCCATTAAGACTCTCGAGCTTGCGCATAGTTTAAGCGCTATTTCCACGCGCGTATATACTTTGAATTATTATAAAAATCATTAGCGTCTTGGAGTCGGTGAAATGTGAGTCCGTTCATTACACGCCGCCGGAAAAATGGAATATAACCGCGAGTTCGGGTGTAACGACCTCGAAGCTCCGCACTATGTTATATTTAATTCAAATTGCACGTACAGTCGCTCTGCAGAATTCACCTTTACCGTTATACGCGCGTCTTTTTTTTGAGGCCACTCGCAATTAAGAATGATCGATATGAGAGGCCGGGACAATAACAAATGACCCGTTAAGCGACAATTTGTTTATCAACGCAGGTGATTACGATTAACAAGTGCGGATTTGCATACAGGGGGTGGGGGGTGTATGTAAATACGATGTGCATTCTGGTTCCCGTAATCCGCGGCTTTCTCTTCGAACAACTGATAAAAGTACGCAAGAATTAACCTGTGGGAAAAATAAACGGCAAACGTCGCGTTTCAAAACGACTCTATTGAAAATATGAAAAAAATACTGCCAATAAAGCTACAAGCAAACTAATTCGCCGACAAAGCGCCTGTCGCCTATCCATCAGCCTACAGCTGCGCAAAAATCCAAAACATTGAGAAACCCGTCATAAAGTAACATCTCAACATCGTTCAAAGCCCTCGTAGTCGTAAAGACTTCTAAAACGCCGCGCAAAGCCAAGATTCACGTCTTCCAAAAAGTCGCGCGCACAGGAAAATAAATCGCCGCGTATTAGAATATAATAGATGCAGGACGACTCGTCGTATAGGTATAACAGAATGACGAATGCGCAAGTGTGTACCTGTAGGCGTGCACGTGTACGGGATTATTGGTGGCGGGATTTGGCAGCAGCAGAGTAGCCGCGACGACGTCCTCACGCTGCACCGCTGCGAGTACTGCATGTCCTGGTACCAGGTGTTTCACCGCCGACCTTGTCGAGCCGCCAGGGTGGACTGTCTGGATGATTTTTAGGCCTTTGCTGCTGACCTGTAGAAATACGAGAGAGATTATATTTGATGTGGATAGATGAAGCTTGAAATGGAAAGTACTTTCAAAACGACTACGTTATTAAATTTTATTCAATTATAATATACTATAAACTTTCAGTTTTCCCACTAATTTCTCCAACACAATCACACATGATTCAAGAAAAAATCCATCATCAATCTACCTTAAAGATCGAGAGTGACAAAGTATTACAACGACGGCTCGATTCGCTTTCGATTTGAAATCGAAAAGGCCCTGCTCTCGCATAGCTGCAACTCTGATGGGAAGTAAAAAAACACCTCGCCTATACCCGTTTCCCGCGAACGCGAGGAAAAAAAAATTGTCGCCCCGGGCCTTGCGGTAACTTTCACGCATCTAATCGACTCTTTACACCGCCGCGCGGTTGTAGTAGAGAAGATCGAATTCGTTCGTGTATCGAAAGTGCCGCCTTTTCTCGTGCGGCAACGATGAGCTTCGAATAGTTTCGATGAAAGTTTCATCATTTACGTAACTCAACGCGCGACGTGACGAGAAAGAGAGATGTTTATACGACCTCCATGTACGAGCTTAATTAGTAATGAATCTCTTTTAGCGCTGGACTGATGGAAAAAGGAGGAAATAAAAAAAAAATACCGCGTGTGGAACGCGCTACAGGATAATAATAGAACGTTTTATGAAAGACACCGAGCGATCGCGGTACGCGTAGGCATTTTATTATATATATATATATATATATATATATATATATATATATAATAAAATGCCTACGCGTGTATATATATATATATATATATATGCACTTTATGAATAATTCCTTTGATGTTTCTGGCTTTTTTTTTATTCCTGCGTATACAGCCGAAAGTATGTAAGTTATGAAACGCGTACCGGGTAATTTAAGGGTCGACGAGCTGCGAGTTCGCGATGTATAATAGGCTATTAAGCAAAAGTAAATTTCAAAAAGACAATAATCTACCGCAGTAATCGTAAGTCATAAATACAGCGCACAAGGAGAAACCGACGACAAACAAGCAAACATATTAGCAGAATTTCGATATTAAATTCCACGTGGGAGACACATCACGTGCTTATCCAAACGAGACAATCTCCGCATAATGTATGCGAGCGTGAAAAGCGCCGGTGATAAGGGTCCTTTACTGCGTCGGGAAAAGAGGTTGAGAGTCGCGCCTCGAGCCGAGTTACTGTATGTGTATACACAATTAGCATGTAGTTGCAAAACAAGCCTCGAGAAAATTGCCGAATTTTGAAAAAACGGACACACCACGGTTTATTAGCGAAAGGGGCTGTATTCTAGCGGAAGGATTAGCATATCGTTAGCCAAATTCTGTAATTTCATAACTGTCGACATTTATTGCGAAAGGCGTGACTGTGTCTTTAAAGTCGACTGGATTGCGAGTTATACCGTTGGTTAATGACGATTGAAAAAGTTTACTGTACTTATTTTGGAACATTAAGACGGCATTCGGTGTTTTTCTCGGATTTTCTTGTGGATATTATAAAGCTGACGAAAGGACCCTCGCTTTCTTCTGTGGCAGTAAACAGTTCAATTATATGATTTGCTTGAATGTTTTACATCGGTATATAGGAAAATGCTCGTTTGAAAGTTGAAATCCTATGTGCCAGCAAGTGTCTTTTTTTCCTCATTTAGCGTCTTTTATTGTATTTACAGGTAGAAAGTGAAATGTTTAAACGTTGAATTTATGCTCGAAGCTCTAATCTTGCTATTAATTTTAGAGACAGTTTTTCTCGGGATGCACTTTGAGTTTCTAATAGTAAATCAGGAAGCGCTTAAATCACGCCAAAGAAAATAATTAGCCATTTTTTTTGCCCATAAAAAGCCTGTAGACAGCTTTAAGGTTTCAATAGAGTGATATTGCCAAACGAGCATCTTCATCGTTGCAAAAAAATTTGTCGTCCAATAAGTATAAACATTTTAAACGCAAACAAATTGGATAATACTCTTGAAACTCCTGATTAAGCGACTCACGAGCGAGTCCATTACAAAATCCCCGCAGCTTCATTGCGCCGACCGCAAATTTCAATGCATTGAAGAAGAAGAAGTCGAAACGCGGGACAACGAGAATAAGAAGCGATGGAAATTTTTGTCGGTTTCTCGTCGGTACCGCGATTTTCCGCGTTTCTTTTTTTCAGGAGAGCTCCGCGCTTCGAATCGTCTGATTATACTCGTCCGTAACTACTTGCAATTACTTTACCAACGTTTTGCAATTCCGGCGTAACTTTGTTTATATTCCGATGGCTATATGAAATTTCTTTTTTCATCTAATATATACCAAAACGCCGCGTTTGCCCTTACGTAAAAGGATTCTCGAATCAGAAGAAATTTTAGAAAGCAATCAGAGTTTGAAATCGAAAAAATTAAATTTCTATATGCAACAATAATTACACAACGCGTAGTATCATCGTATATGCTATAAAGCACGGAATCACTCGAATAAAGATATCAAGCCGCGATGCGACAAGAGCGTAATCCCCTGTCAAAACATATCGCGACTAAAATTATCACTAGCTAGTCCAAACATCGTATACACATGCACGTTATACATTTATCTATAACCAGTCGCGACGTTTCGTCACACGTGCACAGCGTCGTCGTTACGGAAGCAACCGTTATCATTCTCTCTGGAGTCTCTAGCTCGACAAAATGATTTCCTCCGTGGATATGTACCGTTGGTCCGCGATGTAAATTCATTAGAGCAGGCACGTGGCGACGTTCGCCGCTCCCCCAATTACCAGCTCGCGAATCGCACATATGTACATGTATATATATACACATACGCGCTTGGCTCTTTAATTGCGTCGATCGTCATTTCGCGCACGCGCTATGGCGTAATGGGTGTGTGCCTGTGCGCGATGACTAATTGCCGTGGATTTTCGCGTGTTGAGAGATAGACAGTGTAATTGTCGTCGTCGCGAGCGAGATGTGTGTGTGCCTCTGCTTATATTGCATGATGCGGGTGGTGATTTAATTTGGCCTTATCGCCGTGGGTGTCGGCGTACGGTACATGATTTTTTTTTTCTCTTTTACGATGAGGTAAGAAGACTGTGTATTAGACGTGATTGAGTTCCAGGTAGGTTTTGAGTACACAAGTATATAATTAGTTTCATACTGTCGACAGACGTAAAAAGCATTCGATTCTATAAACCGATGAATTTTCCTCCTTTCTATTCCAAAAATTCATCTCGAATCAAGCTACTTATCAACTATATACCTTGCCTCGCAGTGTACACGTCTTAATCGAGTCTTCTCTCTGTTCAAAAGAAAAAGAAAAAGCACCAAGCTGGTCTAGCGTGTACCAATTTTCCGGCTGTGTAAACACACTCATCGTCTCGCTGACAATCCGAATGCGAAATTACGAGCATCGATGTCACCAGCGCGAATCATCAACGAGCCGTGCATACACATTAACGATGGAAAGGAAACGATCGCTTATATTATAGTATGCTCTCCCACGCGAAGAAAAAAGCGCTTCATACTACTTCACAAGAGCATCATATACAGAGGACTTTCGCCGACATCGATACGGATTATTGTGTCGTAACAATCTGCGCGTTGGTGGCGCGCATGTGTGATTGTGATGATGACTCTTCCGGTCTTGCGATGTACTCGCGGTCGTGAGAGGTTTTTTCGATGATGAGAGATGCGTTGCGAGACATCGGGGGTTGTTGGGAAATGGGTTTTTTTTTTTTTTTTTCGGGTATAGGGTTTCAAGGTTTTTAAGCAATCGACTGTGAAATATTGAATATACTCGGATTGGAATTCATCCGTTATGATTTTATTTGCATTGCATCACAATAAGAAGAAAAGCTGATGATGGAATGTTCTAATATTTTTCATCGAACATATAGCCGTGTTTTTCTCTCATCGTATTTCTGCGGACTTTTCTTTCAAACTCGAACCGCAAATTTATAACGGCAATAGAAAGTGAAATCGATAATGGTGCACACACGTATACGTATATACGCGCTTGATTTATAGTCTTTTGAATTTTTTTTTGCCTCAGAGTCAATAAAAGCGGCGACGTCGCTCAAAAAGCCGTGATTCCTATATAATATAGCTAGAGCGCAAATCGATTTATTTACCGATGCAGATATACCCGCTCGCGTTGTCGTCGGTATAATATACCGACACTCGCGATTACAATTACGATCAATTACCTTCATTAAAGATAAATATCACGTCCGCGTATTCTCTCTTTCGACTTTACGGTCAATTATGCGCGTTCATTATGACGATTTTATGGTCATTTGCTCGCGCTGCACAGGAGTATCGCGCTATTATTATTATCATTATCATTGCCCCATCGACGTTGTTGAAAGGGAATATAACGGAGTGTTTTTTTTCTCTCTCTCTCTCTCTCTATTTCAATGGAGTAGTGCATGAACGAACGCGTGTGTAATTTACTTTAATAAGGTAACGTCTGATGCTGGACCGAATCGCTATATTGACTACTGATGTCCATGAGTGATACATTAATTGGATATCCGGATAGATCGGATGAAATAAATGATTGAATAAATATATTAATATATTTTATACAACTGCATCTTTAAAAAAATCAGAGAATTGCTTCTCGGCTGTTCATTGTTGTATAAACACTAGAAGTTTCGGTTCGTCCTGTGTATTAAGCATAAGTGGCTCAAGTAAGCCTATTTCTACTTTTGGCGCGCAGATTGTGATAAATAATCAGGCAGTCCAAAACCGCTTCTCTTAAACCAGCAGTCAATAGCGAAATAACGACACTTCACAAAAATAAATCTGCATGTAAAACTTTCCGCGATCGAGCCTCCCGCCAAAAAAAAAAAAAACCGTCAAGTAAAAGAGAAAGAGAAAAATCGCACAGGCACGTAAAATATAAAAAGCGAACGGATAGCCGAAAGCAAAGAAAAAAAAACACTATTCGCGAAAAGAAAGATCCGATACACCTTTCCCATGGGATCCTCGAGGCAAAAGAAAAAAAAAGAAACGACCATATGTATGCCCACCTCGTGTGTGTCCTAACGAGAGAATTTGAAATCGGGTGCATTGACCGGCCGAGACAGTCGGTCCCCTCGTAATTTGAATTCGACGCGTTTTCACCGCGAAATGGGACGTTGACTCTCGCGCGTATACGTATATATAATGTGAAACGATTAGCCATCGGCGCACGCGCCCGATTATTATACGTTTACGCGTCCGCGGACACTGTAGAAAGCTTTTTTACCTTCCTGAAGCTCGTTACGTACGCAGTTGGTAAAAGTTCCGAGCTCGATCAGGTGTTTCCTTTTTGAGGATTGCCCACGAGAGAGCATAATTACAGGTTTTTTTTAAAAGGTCGACGCGATAATAATATCGGATAATTTTTCGATGCTGCCCGTTGCGCGGTATGTAACGAGCGTGAAAGCGTTATATATATCTGCTCTTCGCGCCAAATTCGAACGAGACGTGCTACTGCAATGGTTACGTAAAGTTTTCGAACGATTCGAAAATACTATTATGCTCACGTGATTATGAAATTGTTGTCGAGGCGCCGTTTGTTTGCTAAAGTATAAAGTATAGAATCTGTGCACATATATCGGCGTTGAATTTCGTCATAAATAAATTTGAAATGCGGGACAAACTCAAGTGTTATACAATCGATTAAACTGCATATCTCTCGAGTTTCAGTACTTTCTCTCATCGAATTAACTTAAAGACATTTTCCTCCTCGTGTCAAGCGCGAAGCGGTCTTATTATTTTCGATGAAAAATACAAGTATATTGGCCAAGCAATTACGATAATTATTCAATAAGCCGCAAAAACTTTCTTTCGCTATATATCTACTCCGGCTATCTTTGAATATCATCAATTATACACTATAATTCAACGGTATATGTATAATACCGTTGCTGAAAAATAACGCTTATAAAAACAGGGCATCGGATTCAATAAATCGTCTCTCACACACGCAAGAGACAACGGAAAAAGCTACTATTATCCGGTGTGGCAGGAAATTTTAGAAAGCTCGAGAGACGAGTTTTTCCAGGTCGAAGATTCGTCTCGTCTCGTCGCGGCTCTCGTCTTTTTGAGAAATTGCAGCAAATCTCGTATATACTCGTCGAGTTTTTACATGGGCTTCGATTTGGTTTTAAAGCATTGACACCTGTGTCGCTTTGATGCCAAGTCACGCGCGTATGTGCATATACGTGTGTAGTTAAGTAATTATCGTCGCAAGCAAGTTTTATGAATATTAGGAGAAATCCGCGCAGCTTAAGTATCACACGTGCTATTTTTCGACGAGTTATTACCACGTGTGTGTTTAAGAATTTCGTTCGGAAATGAAATCGGAAACTACTGCTGTTATTTAGAACGAATTGGAGAAAACGAGTTTTGTAAATTTACCGTGACGTTCGTGATGTGCATGATAATCGAAGTATATGAATGTTGTTGTGGTAATTCGTCAATGATGAGTGAGAAACGCTTCCTAATCATGCAAAATTACTGTAAACGAGATCGTAATACTCGCTCGCTAATGCAAGAGTTAATGGACGTAACAGGATTTAATTACGAGCAATTAATTCAACATCAACCAACCCCTAGCAAATTTACAATTGAATGAGACACTCCAAAGAGAAAGATAGAGAATAACTTACTCAGCTGCGGCAAAACAAGTTGTCAGTATACGCAATCTAAATTATAAGCCGGTTATTAATCCGCGCCAAATACGTGCGTAAAAGCATATTTTCGTCCAATAAAAGTCCACTTGGCTAAATTTAACAACAGTTTTAAAAAATCACGAAATTCCCGGTGCCACCTGCATCGACGCGAATACATTTAAATATTTTTCCGAAAAAAAGCCGTTCTCTCTCTCTTTCCCGCATTCCAAGTCAAAAGCGAAACTCTCTCAGCTTTATAGGACAAGAACGAGTCGAATATTAGATAGGCCCCATCACTTTCCTCCTCGTTATCTCTCACTGCACGTGTTCGTACTCTCCCGCGCGCTCTTATATTTACACGCTTTGCCAAGCACGATAACAAAGAACACGCGAAACAACTCGCTGCGTGCGATGTATAATATCCTCGGTGTGTGACGCCGGAGAAAAAAAAGTGTGTGCAAAGAAAAATAAAAATTCACTAATCCACGGAGGAGGTGTGGAGAGGTGAGAGATGAGTGAACGGAATTGCGAGGAATGCACGCGCGGAGTTTCGCTTCTATCGGTATTTGGGCTAAGGTAATAAATTTGCGGCCTTTTCGATGTCGCCAAGGAGCTTTCACTGGTCAACTCGCGCACGCGCAAAAAAAAAAAAGAACGAGGAAGAGGAAGAATTCGTACGCGCGAAAGAAGAGAACGTGGAATCGTGACGGCTACTCGTTTTCTTTTTGTCGTCGGACTTGGTACAAACTTTTGATTTTTGGTCGTGTGCTGACGTCAGGTTCATACACCGTGGTGAGAGTTCGTCTCGCGTTTTTTTTTTTTCGTATTTACAACATTTTGGCAGAGGACGTTACTTTACATGCGCTTTCCTTGTTTCAATTATCATAACTTGCAATTAGAGAGTTTTACCTCTCTTCGAATTTAACGTAAATTTTGCTCGGTATCGCTGAAAAATTCAAGCGAAAGCACATACCTCAAATAGCAAACATCCGACAAAAAAACGAAGGTTTCAATCGTCCAGAGCGCGCGGTACACATTCAAAAAAAAAAAAAAAAA